>PVLA01012305.1:0-45655 GCA_004027455.1 Hydrochoerus hydrochaeris | reverse complement strand
TAGTCATGAAACTATTTGATGGAGATCAGACCTATAAGCTCCTTCTTAGGCTCTAAATTTAAAACATATTACTAAGAAAAGAACTTTATCAGAAGACCCTTTCTGGGGGTTAACAGATCAATGAGAGAGTGCTGAAAGTACAAGACTGCACAAAGTGGATGGATCTGGAGGTGTTGCTGAAAAAAAATATCAATGCACTGCTAAATTGAATAGGCATTTATTATTAAACAGGATTTATACTATTTAAAGGAAAAATGGCAATTAGTTCCATATTTACCCAATGTGTCTAGCAAAGTAGCTGTATATAATAGATAGCTGATAAATATTTGGTAAGCATTTGAATGAATGAGTGAATGAACAGATAAGTCAGACAGTCAAATTCTGGGAATACATACTCTTTTGTTTAAATTTATTTAAAGAGAAGCAAAAGCATGTAAAGGGTAGAGGTAATACAGAATTCCAAAAAAAAGATAAACAATAAGAAACCACTAGCTAATAATTACATGTTGTCCTCTTAGAAATAGTTGTTCAAGTTACAAAATTAAAGCATACAAAGTAGATAGTCAAATAGTGAGAGTGTAAAGAGCTACGCATGCATGAATCTCTGCATGTATTTCTATACTTTCTGTATTAGAGGGAAAAACAAAACTTAGCAAGACAAAACAAAACAAATTCCTATAAAAACATGAAACCAAAAAGTCATATAAAACCACAGTACAAGGCGATCTACAATGATTACTGTGTTGTTTCTTATTATCTTCAATAGAATGTCTAGATCATCAGGCATAATTGAATATAGCAGTATAATTGAGTATAGCAGTAAATAACAATATTAGTAAAAATAAAGCATTGTAGACATTATAAAACTTCAAAGGCAGGTAATAATCAAACCATAGTGGATATTCTAGTGGACCTTGTCATCTTAAGTGCAGTTGCCTATACTCTCAGACTTGATACTATCAATCATAACAGCTTTGAATAAAATCCATCAATACAAAACAGCGATCCAACAAACCAGATTCGATTACGATCAGTCACGGTAAAACAGTGTAGGATTTACAGAGCTTTAGATTAAGTTAATAGGAAATTAAGGATGATTACCATACTATATCCTGTTATTTTCGGGATTGCTGTCTGTGCCCTCAAATCTAGTACAGGTAGAATGACTGGAACAGAATATAATACATCTAAGCAGAGTAGTGTAATATGGGTTTTAAATCCCGGTGCACTATTAACAGTATAGCGCATCAAGGCCATCTATGTTAGCGATTCTCGTTACCTTTCTCTGCCTCATTTCTGCTATGCTATTTTTCTGACTTTGTTTGTCTAGTTTTCTCCTTCATTCTACTGCCTGCCCCACTCATTGAGGCCTTTCTGCCACTGTTCCTAAAATCCTGGTATTTTTTTTCTCTCTTTCTAGAATGTCCTTCAGCATTCTATGCAGGGATGGATTGGTGGTCACAAACTCACCCAGTTCCTCTTTGTCATAGAAGCATCTTGTTTTTCCATTAATTTCTAGTGACAGTTTTGCAGGGTACATCAATCTGTCCTGGAGGCCACCTTCCTTCAGGACTTGGAAGACTTCGCTCCAAGCTTGTCTTGATCTGATGGTCTGTGTCAAGAAGTCAGCCATGATTCTGATGGGCTTACCTTTATAGGTAATCTGTTTCTTTTCTCTGATAGCTTTTAATATTCTGTTTTTATATTGAATTTCTGGTATTTTGATTATTATATGCCTGACTGTAGATCTGTTTTGGTTGTAGGTGGCTGGAGTTCTGTATGCCTCACATAACCGAATGTCATTTTCTTTTCCCATGCTTGGGAAGTTTTCCTTAATTATTTCCGTGAATAGCCTTTGCAATTCACCTGTATGTATTCCTGCTTCTTCATTCACATTTCTTATTCTTAAACTGTAGATTGTCTTGTCATCTTCTAGCCTTTGTATTGTTACTATTTCCTTGTTGTTTTTAAGACATCTTTCATGATCACACTCTGCCAACTTGTCTTCAAGTTTTGATAGTCTATCCTTAGTTTCTTTTAAGGAGTTTTGCCAGCTTTCAATGGAGTTTTTAATTTCCTGGTAGTCTCTTTGAATCTGCTTCATGTATTCTATATTTTCTTTATATTCTTTATTGAATGTTTCTCTCCTTTTATTGTGTTCCTCCCTTCTTCCATCTGTATCTTCCTGAGAGATGCTTCCTGAGAGCATTTCTTTTATTACTCTACTCATATCTTGCTTTACCTGATTTAAAATTTCAGTTTTGAGCTTGTCTACAAGGTGCTGAAGATATCTCTTAGTGTCCATTGAAGCCATGTCTGATGTTGCATGTGTGCCACCCTCAGTCTCCCTTGTTTGTCCTTCTCCTGGATCAGTGGTCTCAGTGTTCTGGGCTGGGGTCCTCCTCCTGCCTCTCTCTCCTGTCATGGCCCTGGCTTCCTCCACACGGGTTACAGTGCAGGTCCCAGCCCCCTTCCCTGTTAGCCACGTTTCCTCCAAAGCACGCTGGCAAGGGAACTCTTCCCTCTCCTCTCTGCTCTTGTCACTGTGGTGTAAGCAGCGGCTGTATTTGCCTGCCCCTCCCCACCGGGCCAGCCAAACTTCAGGTGCCTTCACTCGGTTAGTGTATGCTAGGCACAGGGAATCAATTTGGGACGGCTCTTTGGGTCCTGGCCAGGGGCACGGCCCAGTCCAAGCAAATCCTACAAATCTGCTTTTGGGAGGAAGGAACCAACTGAAGTCATTATCGCTCCCAGTTCAGGCTCCTCCTGCCCGATTCCAACATGTTGCCCATTTGGTTGCGCCCTTCCCGTGTGGGGGGGTGTCTCATTTCCAGCACTGACCGTGGATTAATGAAGGTCCCTTCACCAGCTCCGCTCTCTGCTCTCTGCTCTCTGTTGGGCTCACCAACCCCCAACTTCGGCGCTGCTGTGCTTCCTGTGAGTGGCGGCAGGAATGAGTTTGGGCAGCTCTGCTGTCCGTCTTGGATTCAGGACTTTGCAAACTTGGCAGGTCGCCACGAACAATAACGCTGTGTCCTGTAATTTTTAGCTGTTTCAGTTGTAGTCCCAAAGTATTTGAAGAGCTTTTTTACGTTTTAATTTCTTCCTGTGTCAAGAGGATCCATCTCCCTCTGTCAGGGTCTCTCCAGGGTGTTTTATTCTGGCAAATGAGTTTTTTCTCCCAGGAGGCTTTGTATTTTGTTGCTCACTGATCAGCCATCTTGTCTTCTTCATGGAATACTCATTCTTAATGTGGAAGATTATTAGCAAAGTTGGCTGCAGTAGTTCCTTCCATTTCTGTATGCATTTCACTTTTGTAATGAAGTACTGTTAATTCTCCCATCAAGAGATAGGATTTATTTCTGCATACCCTGCATGAAGGTTTGGCTATAAAATGTACCTTGGCCAAAGGCAAAAGTAATGGTGTTTCACACATGGAAAGCACCTTTCTTTTGGGACCTAGCTTCTTGCTAAAATTCCCCATTATGACACTTAGAAACATGGACCAGGCTAATGAAAGATGAACCCCTGTGGATGAAAGATGGTCAGTCCCAGCTGAGGTCCCTTGTATCAACCAGCTTCCAGATGACCTTACAGAAGACTAGCTATATAAGAAACACCAAGATGGACCAGCAGAAGAACTATCAAGCTGAATGCAAATTACTGACACTCAGAATCCTGAGTAACTAAATGGTACTTGTTCAATATTATTTCAGTTGTAGGTGGTTTGTTATACCGAATATATAACTGACATATTTAATTGATGTTCTTATTTTCTATAGTCAATAATAAAGAATCAATAGATGTGTAGAGTTCACTCTACTTTGAGACAATAACTCACCCAAGTAACAGTTCTGGGGATCGATACCACCTGGTGGCCACATACTCTGTGTAATTAGCATTATTACCCTCTGACAGATTCCGAGCAAAACCTGAAAGAATAATAATTTCATGTTGGCAAAATATTTCAACACTATTAATATCTCAAAAGCACATCAAAAGAACTTAATGACTGATTTTGAATGGGCTGTTAAATAATAGTGCATCTTTATTTTTAAAAGTTTATATGTTAATTAAAATATACAACATATTTACTAAAAACCAGATCTCTTTCCTATACTAAAGAAATTGTCAAAGTCATACCATGTTTTTCTAAGTATTCAAAACTTATTTTTAAATCAACTTTCCTAAGAATGCAAACCTCATTTAGACCACCTTCTGGGCTTCTACATCTGAGTGGCATGAGCATCCATGTGGCTCCCCAGATCCTGGAGCAGGTTCCAGGCATCTGTACCTGCCTGGTACATGGGGCCCTAGCTGAGAGGATAGGGCTGCTGGCAGTCAGTGGAGACATCCTCAAGGTCAATGGCATCAAGGTGGTTTCAAGTTGGCTTGGAAAAGTGACGGACACATGATGGTTGCAACCAGTGCAATAATGTAGTTTGGGTGTCTGATAGGTCCTCCCTCTGCAGAGCCCGACAATGATAATGACAGCACTGAATCTGGTCCTTGAGAACAGCCAGACTCCCTCTTCCAATGGACTGTGTTAGGGGCCTGAATGCTGGGACCTGTATCCTGGCTGCCTAATTTCTGGTGCCCACAGCTCTCTGTCCTCCCTGGATGGTCAAGAACAGGCCAGCTCTGACTGGGGGAGTGGCATACAAGGAGATAGTAGTGGCTTCACCCTCTGACAAGCAAGGATGTAGCCCTTTGCCACTCAAGGCTGCTGGGACATGAAAGGGCCTTTCCAATGGGAGGTTTTAGCTTGCTCACAGGGTCCTCTTAGCCTGAGCAACATTAAAGATTTTTTTTAAAAAAACGAACCTCAGGAATAAAATGAAATCTTCACTAGAGGAGAAAGTCAAACTAGCATAAACTTGATGGTCATTAATTCTACTATATAATATTTGTATGCTTACTGTAGGAAATCAGTTCCAGCCATTACGTAAACAACTAACAGCTGGCGGTGATAGAAATAAAGCAGGCCAAAATTACTGTCATCTCCCAATACCTGAGAAGCATGTTAGTGTATCTTAATTATATTATAGTCGCAAATATGACTTTTGTCCACCACTCTTGCAAAAGGTTTTCAGAGCCACAGTATAGCCACAAATGAGGCAATAAGATAAATTAATTACCTATCTGTTTCATCATAATAATTACAGAGAACTGAAACATTAGAGATAAAAACTGATGTGCATCAGTCCTGAAAAGTGGCAGTGTTTCCTAAAATGAAACAGCAAAAACCAAAAAGCCACAGCAAACAACCAAGCTCTTAACTTCAGTTAATCAATACTTCTTTGTGACAAATACTTTGAAGAAATATTTGTATTTCTGAATGAGATTCTTCAATCCACACAAAAGAGCTGTATGCACTGAAAGGGAAAGCAATTAGGGAGTCTTTGTTAGGGATGCACACACAGGACACAGAATACCACATGCAGTGCTACCCAGAGCAACTTCCTGCCCATTTAAATCTTTTTCTTTAGAAATAATGCTAGACTGGGAGGTTTCTTTTTCTTTTATTGACCATTCTACAAGTATTTCTCTTTTATTTATAATCTGCTTTATAAATTTCAGTAATCTTGCAGTTTAAGCAGATCAGTAGCCCATAGTAAACGATATATAAGGTGCACAAAGTTTCTGTGTTGGGTGGGAATTATATTTAAAAACAGGAATTTAATGCTCTTCTGAAAAATCATAATGTTAAAGAAATGCTAAAAATGCCAAGATCAAAATCTTTCAGATAATGTGTTCAACATTTCATTTTTATTTTCTTATTTCTTTAAAAACAGGCTAGAAAAAACTTATTTGCAATGTTTCTTATAGAAAATTAGGAAGAAAATTAAAATATTTTTCTTCAGGCATGCATGTTCATAATATTCAAATTATTTAGTGAAAATGATTACTTCCAATGGCTACACTGGACAAAATGGGTCATTTTTCAGAGCAAATTCTTAAAATGTTCTATTTCTCACTTGTGCCGTCCATCTAGGTACTAATTAAATTTAACTTTGCTTATGATAAGGAGATCACTCTTAGTTATATGTTGAAGTTCATATATGAATATATGAAACAAATTTTAAAAAATCAAATTATTTTTCAGCATATAGATTAAGTAAAACTATAATTTTGAAAAGTGATCCATGCCCTAAATATCTCAGTTATGATACATAAACTTTCCTACATTATTTTAACTATTTAACTGCACTTAATTAATACAAAGTTATCTATATGGGAGATAATATGTAATTTTTTATTAGAAGACAGTATAACTAAAAACACTTCACTATACTGTACATTAAATCTAGAGTTGGAATATCATATATCAGTTACCAGTCACTGAGTATTTAATGATTTTTAAATAGAAATGTTTTAAAAATGCTTTTGACCTTACAGACATATAATCATTGCACCTACTCAGTATGTATGTGTTTACATAAACAGGCATATCTGGTAGTGGTTATGACTAAACCTCAAATATTTTATCCTACTTTAAACAGGAGTCTTTAGGTACTGAGCATATATATATATATATATACACACACACACACACACATATGCATGTATGTACATATATATGCATTTATTTTTAATTCAATACTGAATTTTTAAAAATTGTACATAGTACTCTACAGAGCAAAGAGTGTATTGTTCCAGCAATCAATTTTAACCATACGGCAACAGATCATTCCTCTGCTAATTTAGTTCAAAACATAAAAATTAATTTAATATGCCTTTAAAAAGCTATATATGTGTTACCTTGAATTAATTCTGTAAGTAACAGTACTCAATTTCTTTTAACTTACCAAAGTCACAAAGTTTCAGAACATCATTGTGGCTGATTAAGAGATTTTCTGGTTTTATATCTAGAGTATGAAGATTACAAAACTATTAGTATAAATGTTCTTATTGAGAAAGTTAAATCACTGTAATGGCATCTGATTAGAAATATCCAAAAGCTGGACACTGTGGCACATGCCTAGAATCCCAGTACTCAGGAGGACTATGACTTTGAGGTAAGCATAGACTACACAGTGAATGACATCTCCAAACCAAACCAAACCAAACCAAACCAAACCAAACCAAACCAAAAAAAAAAAAAAAAAAAAAAAGACAAAACCCCATGAAAGTTGAATAGAAAACTAGCAAGGTATGGTAGCACATGCCTGTAATGCCAGCACTTGGAAGGCTGAAGCAGGAGGATCACTGTGAGTTCAAGATCAGCCTGGGCTAAATAGTGACTTCAAGACCAGCCTGAACTATATAGCAAGACCATGTCTCAATCAATCAATTAATTAATCAATCAATTTAAATGGAATAAAATAAAACACCAATTAACACATTTTTATGCTACTGCATAAAGTTTTGATTGATTTCTTTTTGAGAAACATACAGACCACAGCTTAAAAAATCCTTGTAAGCCTTTAACATTTATTTTTGCATTTTACAGAACTGGGGATCAAATGCAAAGCCTCAAGTATGCTAGGCAAGTGCTCTATCACTTAGCCACATCTCAAGCCCATTGTTAACTCTTCAAGGGATTAGCTGGATCTTGCAAAAAATTTAAGAATGAATGAATCTAGGCAAGCACATTTTGAAGAACTATTTTTACTTTATAAAATATTAATATAAATTTTTCAGATAAAATATAAAATGTTTACATCCACAAGATATCTTAACACATGAGAGTAAGTAGATATCATTATATATACACTGGAGGTAAAAAAAGCAAGAAAAGTTTTCTGTATAATTGCTATATTTAAAAATATCTCTGGCTTGTCTGTGTGATTTACCAAAACCAATAAATAACTTGGGAGCTAAACTATATGAGTCAAATTAAGATTTCTAATTTTTTCCATGGATCTTTTGAAGATTTGATAGGAGTTGAAGGGTAGAATCTAAGGAAAATGCAGTTGAACTTGACCTTGGAGAGGCATCTCACAATTTTATTTTTAGAGAACAGTACCCATCATTTATACCATATGGTGGAGCTGTAAATAGACAAAGGGCAGGGATAGTGAAATTTCTAAATTTCAGAATCATGGTTTCCACCACTAATTCACATACAACAGATTCACTATAAGTTTAAATCATAGTTTCATGAAGATAATGTAGCTAATTCAGCTTCTCATTAATATCCTCAAAGATTAATATGGCCTGTTATTAGAATCATTACCCTAGACACCAGATGTCTAGTTGACTTAAGAGATCTATCCATACAACTGACAATATTGGTAAACAGTGTTATGAGAATCAAATACAAGAGAATTATTGACTTAAGAAACAGGAGTTGGTACTCTTCATATGACCTTTAAGCTTTCCTTAAAAGTGAGATTATTTTTAGGGTGACATCCTTGAGCATCTTTATAACTAAACTAAATATAACATTTATTTATCTGATAATTCAAAAACAAAAAGTTGGCTTTGCACCATTTTCTGATAAACATCTTTTAGCTCCATCATTATAGCAATTTGTGTCCCACTGCTGTAAAACTCTGTAATGCAAAAGAGACAAAGATAAATAATGCAGAGAAAATAATTCCCTTTTCATTGCTACCAAACAGTGACTTTGTGACAGAGTTAAGGACAACTTAGGACATTTTATAATCACAGCCTATGTGCAAGGTTGATCATGCCTGCAATCTGCCAACAATGGGCACTTTTCACTAATGTGTGGGGAAAATGAGGAGGTGAAGATATATATTGAAGATTGTGGCCCTAAATGAGAATAAAATGTGAATATCAATGGGGGCCAATGACTTAAGGATCATCTATAAATCTGATCCTAAGTTGATTTACATCATTTGGTCTACGTGTAGGACCAAAAGGCTATAGAAACCATCTATTTGCTACCCACCTCCACCCCAAAGAAGCTTCAAAATTTGCAATTATTGAATACTTTTATATCACTAGTATTTCTACAATTCAAAGTAGATTTGGTTATATAAAGAGATCTAACCATGGTATCTAAATACTTTTATGATCCATCCTTATGGTACAGAAAGATTTGGAGGGCAAATGGCTTCTCAATCCCATACTTTCAAAGTGTACTGAAACAAAATATTCTTGAGACAGTAAATATTTTAGCTTTATTTGATGTTTCTTTAGTGTTTTCCATTTCATAAATTCCATACTCACCTCTGTGGACAATATCATTCTTATGGCACCAGTGAATAGCTTTGATAAGTTGATAGATATAGCTTTTTACTTTTTCAGGTGGCACTCCATTTGGCATTTCTTCCAGCAATTCAAGCATATTCTAAAAGTTAAACAGAGAGCCATTATTCTCCAAAATTAGGTAGGCCCATAAATGATATATTAATAAGTTTAAAAAGCACCTTGGATGTCAATGCATGCAATACATAGCATGCAATACTTTGTTTGCTTGTTTTACATTTCACCTACAACCTAGGTCATGGTGAACCAGGACACTACATTAAATCAAAGTTTTCTTTTATGAGAAATTTCATTTTTACTGCTCCTCTATGCTGCCCCAAATAATAACCATCCATAGTTTTCACCATCCCTAAAGATATTTAAGGATATTTTTAGAAACACTTAATGGGGAAAACAATGTGTGTATAAAGATATGACACTGTAATCTATAGTGTCATTTTAACAGTGTGCTGTGTATTTTTAACAGACCATAGCCAAGTCTTAATTTCTGTGAGTGACTTAGATACCATTCTTTTTTTTAGTCTAGGCTACTCTTGAACTCTTGGGATCAAGGGATCCTCCTTGTCTCAGCAGCCAAAGTAGCAGGCATTACAAGTGTACACTAATATTCTTAAAAAGAAAAGAAAAGATCCTTAAGATTAGAAAAAACACGCTTAGCATAAAACATAAAATAGGCTAGAAAATACTGCTGAAATGAAAATCCACATACTTTTAACAATTTAATATTTAACACTTTAAGTTTGGAGCCATAGAACCTCTTAAAATTGATGGAAATTTTTTGTTAACTTGCAACTTTAGCAATTGCCACTGAGTTTCCAAATGAACCAAGCATTGTCCATTTTCTCCGTAAAGCACACTGATTGGACCACAGTACAATCACAGCTTTTCATTTCCAGACAACCACCCAGGACAGCAGTTGTCAAAGTGTGGCCTGAAGACCTACAGCCTCATGAAGCCAAATTATATTGATCACAACACTCAGATGTTCTCCTTGTGTTTTCATTTACATTGGTGGGACAAAACAACAATGAGTAAACTGCAGGCACCCTTAGCAAGAACTGGATCTTCAATCCAAATAACCCTCACTGATAAAAGTACAAAACAACAGTTTTAGTGAATGATGTGCTTTACAATACAGTGAAAATATTACTTTTACTAAATGTCCATTCTAAAAGTATATGTCTTGTCAAGAATAAACACAGCAAAATATGTAATACACAGAGCACTCCTGTTGTACACATGCCATCTGAACGATGATTGTGTTGAAACACAGCGCTTGGGTGACTGTCATACAAGCTGAACTAGCTGCTTTTTTGTGGAACACTATTTTTCACTTGAAAAAATGGTTGGCACATAAATTTATTTATGTGAATATTAATGGGTTTATCATTGTTACTTTTAAATGAATGTTTTTCAATGCCAGGGATTGAACCAAGGCCTTGCACATGATAGTGAAGAGTTTACAATAAAGTCATTTCCCCAGCCTGAAAATTAGTGTTGCCTCATAATGTGGTTCTCAGTCATGCTGTGTACCTGTCAAGAATCACTCATGTTTATTTTCACACCTATTTATAACAGATATTGTTTGTTTAAAAATAAAAATCACATCAACCAATGAAAAAATTTTTTTCAAAAGTTGCTGTTTATAAGAAAACAAAGTTGAGTACTTTGAAATAGTAAGGAAAAGCGACAAAACATGTAATTGTCCAATCAAAGGTGAATCAAACACTGGTAAGGAATAGGGGCTGGTAAAGGTGATAAATACTGAAGGACCTGTGAGATCGCTGAGTATTTGCGTTACTTTTAAAGGTACATTATGGCTACGGTGTAAGTATGAAATACCAATCAGAATTTCAATCCAAAGAACAACAAGCAAAAGACCTTGACCTATCTCTAAAGAGTAGCACGTGTATGCTTTTAGTTAAAAGAGTCTTCATTTTAATTGCTTTTTTTCAATTAAAAATATACAGGAGGTCTCAAATACACAGAAGAAATCAAGAGGATTTTGTAGTATAGAAAACAAATTGTATCCCTCATTTCATATTCTGTTCTAGGTTCCTCAGTGGTAGTAGCACGGACATTGTCCCCGATAGTCATTCTTCCCTTACTCCATAGATATATAATTTTCAGGTGGGGACCTAGCAGCCCAGAATGAAGAGCACACCTCACTTCTGCCTTGCAGATAGTGACCATTCGACTATGTCCTGGCTAATGGGATGTGACAGTTGAAGCTCTATACCGGCCTTAAGGACAAGGTTTTGTCTCAGAAATAGCAGAGCAAAAAACCAAGAAACCGTCTGGCCTTCCTACTATGTGGCAAAACTGTCATACATACTAGTCCTGTACTACTTACCTTGTATTTGTACATGAGGGAAAAATAAGTTTCTATTTTGTTTTAAGGAAATATAATCATGAGTTTGTTTCCAACCTCCTGTCTCTTAAAGCAGTGGTGTGAGCCAGGCATGGTGGTGCCCACCTGTAGCACCAGCACTCGGGAGGCTGAGGCAGGAGGATCACTGCAAGTTCGAGGCCAGTCTGGGCCACAAAGTGAGTTCTAAGCCAGCCTGAATTGCATAGTGAAACCCTGTCTCAAAAAAACAAAAAAACAAAACAAAACAAAACAAAAAACAGTGTTGGGAAATCTATGGTATGCATGCTGAAGTTGGCTGTTTGTTATCACTGCAAGCTTTAGAAGGTTCACCATCACTGCTTTAAAGCATCCATCACCTCATCCTCCTATAGCTAAGAGTCAATTCTGAGGTACTGCTACTGATGAGCTAGTATTACGGTCACCTTCCATCTGACAACAACAGGAGCAGGGGAAGAAGCTCAGGACTGCTCTCAGAACTGCTCTCTTACCAGGAAAAAGACACACCCAATTGCCTTTCCCAGTGAAGAAATGAACATAAAAGTAGTATCTTAAGACCATAAAGTTGCCTTGTATTTTTCAAGTTTTGCTACTAATGAAATTACTACATATATTGTTTACTTCACAAGTTAATTTGTAATGGCTGAATCAATTTTAATCCACATTAGTGGTCAGTCATCTTGACAACACTGCTTCCCATTTGATGATGACAATGACAGCATTTATGGCACAACAAGAACCTGGGAACTGACATAAGCAATTTTCCAGCTTCAATCATCATTAGATAACAGCATAAGAAATCTCCAAAAGGTCCCTCTGGTTCCAATTTTCCTACTGTTAAGTTCTTGACCATAATTAATGCGCACGTCAGCTGCTCTCCAAGAAATTACTAGGCAGCTAATATTGATTATGGCAGCATACATTTGCCCTTAGGTCACATCACTAAAACTCACTACCTGCAACGCCTATAATATCAGCAGGATCACAAGTTCCAGTCCAGACTGAGCAACTTAGCAATAACAACAACACCAAAAACTACAAAAAAATGGCTGGGCATGTAGCCCGGAGTGAAGGCCCTAGGTTCAATGTTCAGTACCGCCCCCCACCCAAAGTCACCAACAAGGTAATCTTTATTTTTTTAAAGTTTGAAGAGAATTGGAACAATGTAAGCTTTTCTTCTCTTCTGTGGGATCTGATACATACCTCCCAGATGATCAGTTTACTCATTTCTCCTTCAGAGAATTTGAGTTTAAATAAAATAAGTCTTAAAAACACCACTTGGACAGAGATTCTAAAACTTCAGAACCAAATGAGTATACCACTTAAACTAAGCATTATCTTTGTACTGTTAAATTTTACAATAACCTCAAATATGTTGTAGGACCTCTAACGATAATGGATAACAATTACATTTTTAAAGTTCTCAGATTATGAAGACATCAAAAAGTTAAAAATAAATAACAATACTTTCTTCAATACTGTCAGAGGCTGCACTAAACAAAAGAACCAGGCAAATCTGCACATTGGCAATTAATGGCTTACTTTTTCCACATATTCAAACACCAAGTACAATTTCCCCCGCCGACGGAAGGCTTCTTTCAACTCCACAATGTTTTCTTGTTTGAGAGTACGAAGCATTTTAAGCTCTCGTAAAGTCGTTTCCTTGACTTCTTCATTTTCTACAATGTAAATAATGGTGATGATAGATTTAAAATTTCAAACTACTATTCACAGAATTTTAACAGCACTGAAAAATCCTAATTTAACCTTCTATTTTGAATACTTCTGCTCAAGAAGTCCACAGGTAGACTATTAAACAATATATTTTCTTGTTGAAAGGACCGAGAATAAGAAACTTAAAGAAGCAGTTTATTTGACTAGCTTGAACTTGTTTATTCATATTTTGTTATTACTTACTCTGAAGTATATATGTAAAAACATGAATTTACAAATGCAACATATGAACCAAGTGTTATTTATCTCTAGCTCTCAGTACTGGGGCAGAAGGTATTTAAAAGAGTCATGAAAATCAGCCATATCAGTTTGCAGAGCCTCTGTGCAGCCAGCATCTGTAGCAATTGATGTGTTTAAGGTTGGCCTCAAGCTTTGGCTTACAAGAGCATTTTATTCCTAGGGTTGCATGTCAACCACCTCAGTGAGCAAAGACCATGTGCCAGGCATCCACAATGCAGCTTGCAGCCAAACTGCTGAAATTCTTAGCGTTTCTGATCTTCTCTCTGAATAGCAGCTGCTGTGGGTTCCTGCTGCCTTCCCATGGCATGTCCATCTGTCCATCCCAGATGGTGTAGCTGTTCCAGGATGGAGAACTTATGCTAATCAGTATCTGCTCTTCCATACCATCAACTTCACTCATGATAACCTCCACAGACATGAAGGAAGGACAGAAGTCACATTGATTCTGAGGGATTAATGGGCAGGAGAGCCAGAAGCCAATATTTCATTTGAAATGGGTGCTTATGATAGCTTCAGACATAGTGGGGAAATTCTAAGCATTGTGTTTTCATATGCATGCTAGAGGGTACATATTTATAAACACTCACCTACAATCCAAATCCCCCAAACAGTTTAAAAACTGAAAACTTTTTCTGTTTGGGATAAATTCGCTTAGAAGTAAACCTGAAATGACACAAGACCAGTCATGGTCTTTCGTTTATTGCACCTAATATAACTATTCCTGTGTTGTACTACAGAAATACTGTTTATTACAGGCACTATATAACATGCCACATTTCCAATCTAAAATCCTAAATTTATGAATTCTAAAACACATTTTGCCTCTGAGTTTGGTGTAAAAGCCAGAATCCAAGCTTGGCAGCTTAATTTGTGTGACCTCAATTCAGGCACATCTTCAATTCTGAGGAGAAAGGAAATAGAGTCTGGGGATGGGTGCAAGAAAGACTATGCCTTCTAGCAGACATGCTTTTTAAGGAAGGCACACAAGGGGGGAAAAGCTGAATGGCAATGGGGATAAAGAGAGGGGAGAGTGTGTCAAGGCAGAGGCAGGAGTGCCACTCAACTTATCCCAGTCCCTTCTCTCAATCTTCTTTCAAACTGTGACTAAAGAAAAGGAACTAATAAAAGCAGAGCCTTTACAACACTGGAGAATCTGTAACAAAGAAGAAATATAAAGTCCACACTCCTTTTTGAACTGGTTACATAAGCAAAGTATTCTACTTCAGCCAGAATGTGGTTGGCGAACACTAGATCACAGATTTAGAAAGGACAGCAATGTTATGCTGCCTACAGAAAGACAAAATCCACTGGTAGGAAAGGCTAATGGTGGCAGAAGC
Organism: Hydrochoerus hydrochaeris; assembly: GCA_004027455.1. Taxonomy (NCBI): domain Eukaryota; kingdom Metazoa; phylum Chordata; class Mammalia; order Rodentia; family Hydrochaeridae; genus Hydrochoerus; species Hydrochoerus hydrochaeris. Next base: position 30,796 of record PVLA01012305.1, on the reverse strand, counting down.
AGGGAACTGGGCCTACATCAGAAGAGAGCATGACAGTAGATGCTATCTGCCAGTAGAGGCAAGGGGTAAGATGCAATCAGAGTACTATGCAAGAAGCTTAGAAGATTGCCAGGGGACAAAAGACCAGCTGTTCTGCAAGTTGAGGCTGAACCCAAGAAGTAGCATCTGAAGGCTATCAGAATGCAACAGCAGCCCCAGCTGCTGCAGTTGGGGACCACTACCAATCTCCAAAAGCAGCTTTTGGAAATCCTCATGTCATGCTTCTCTTCCCTTCCCTCACCTTAGTCTTTCAGTTTGGAAAATATCCTTAAACTTCATTTTTCAGTGATAGGGCCTTGTATTTGTTCCCTGTCCAGAATGCTCAGACTAATAGCTCAGCTTTTTTTTTTGGTACCAGAAATTGAACCCAGGACCTCGCAGTTGCCAGGCTGGCACTTATACCACTGAGCTGTATCTATGGCCAGTAACCCAGCTCTTTATAGTACTGCTAGCTCCATCACGTTTCTTTGAAATAGCGCTTTTCAAGGGTCTTTGTCAGACTGCAAAGCAAGTAGGCCCCGACTCCACTATTCCTTGTCACAATACTCCAGACTTTACTTTCAGTGACCGTCTTACGTTTTTTTTGTTTTTTTTTTTTTTTTTGGATACACCTTGTGGATTCCTCATCTGAAATGCTTGAGACAAGTGTTTCAGATTTTGGAATATGTACAATACACATTGAGATATCTTGGAGTTGGGATTCAACTATAAACACAGAATTCATTATGCTTCATATACACCTTATACACATAGCCTGAAGGTAACTTTATATAGCATTTTTGGTGTGCCTGTATTTTGCCTGTGACCTTGGTTCAAGTACTGTACTTTCATCATCTCTCTCAAGCTCAGAAGGCTGCTTATCATATAAAGATGATTGAATTTATTTTCTTTTATTCACCTCTCACCTGAGTTGTTTCTATCAAATGTGACTATGAAAAATGGAAGATTGAAAAAACTGATAATACTCTAGGTAAAGTGTGTGTGTGTGTGTGTGTGTGTGTGTGTGTGTGTGTAAAAATCTGTATAAAATCCTTAAGAGCATTCATAAGCTTTGCTGGAGCTGGGTACAAAGTTGCTAATAAATACAGCAGGTATATCAACACTAATCACATTCTTGGTGAATTAGTCAGCACATGAAAAGTAAGTGAAAAAGGAGCACTTCATATGGTTACCAATTTGTATCAGTTTTGCTTTGCTAATGAATAAAACCACCCCAGAATGGCTCAGTCAGAATGGCTTTCATGAAACAATGGTCAGAATAGGGCTGTGGGGATCTACGTTTTGGAATCATCCTTTTAACCAAATGATAGTATGACATAAAACTTTGGGCAAGTCACTTAGCCTTTCATCAGTAAATAAATGCCCCTCCTTAAAATCCTATTGCTTTTTCCAAATCTAATAACCTATGGTTTCTTTTCACTAAAGTCTTACTGGTTATAAACCTAAACCTTATTAAACTTTGGTAATTTGTTATATATCTATTCTGAGTCCACTTAGCAATGGCTACAAAGACAGAAAATAAATGACCCTTCAAAATTTTAGCCCACTAAATCACCTAGCATGTAGTGCCAGAACAACCTCACTTGACCAGCTCCTTTATGACAGACACAGGCAGTAAAAGTTGAGGCAAGCACTTGTGTTAAGATTACAATGAATGAGGAAGTCAGAAAGTTGAGTTGTTAATTCCTGGCATGCAAGCAAAATGCACACTTCATTACTTGGACATCCTATAATTTTGTTTCTCTAGATTCCCAGACTGTCCTGCACTTTATGATGAATAAATACTGTGGCAATAAATGATTAGATGATAGGGAAAATGTAGGCACAGTTCACTGCACATGCTTTTCTCCTCAAAGAAGCAGAAAACAGCAAAGTGTTTCAATGCGCAGTTTTTAAAGAACATAGCACAGCCCACCAAAATCACTGTCTCACAATTGAAATAATCCTTTTAGATTCTCTTCCTGGGCTAGCTCCTCCAGCTAATATAAGAAACAAAACTTTCTTAGGGTGAGTGGACTGAAGGTCACATTCTACATCTTAGCCTGAGTTGAATACAAGGACACAGGTACTGTGGTATATAACACAGTGAATTTTGGAGAGAGTCATGACACCCATGGTTAGGTTTAGACTCTGCTACTAAACTGGGCTACTTGGCTCACCGCCAAACCCAAGCGACCAAGCAGCATAGTATGGGTGGAAGAAAAACTCAACAAGATCCTGGGTCTGCATTTTAGTCTAAATTAATCATATACTGGCTTGTCATCTGTAAATCAGGGCTATGGTTATGCTGGATTTTATTCTGAAGGTCTCTTCCAGCTATACAAGTCACCACTTCTCCACAATGCCTGTTTATATGCATGCTGACTGACCTCGTCATTCGTTAACACTTAAGGGATTTAGTGGACAGGAGAAGCAACTCTAACAAAGTTATGTGCAGACAAATAATAACTCTACTGAGTGAAGACTAAGTGACATAGTAGAAAAAAGTACATTAAGAACAAAAATCTGACCTACCTACATACGCTTATCAATAAAGCAAGCTAACACACCTAAAAATCAAGAGATTCACTAAAGTAAAAGGTAACACTTAAGAAAGATCACAGAAGCAAAAGAAATTCAAAGATAAATGATGAAAAGAAAAATCTAAAGATGAACAGAAACTATTGTAACTCTATTTTTAAAGAACTGTGGGCTTGGAAAAGAAATCCAGGAATAGCTGTAACCTACTTTATGAAATCACAAACCTGACATTTTTGTATAGTCAAAGAGGCCCCCAAAACAGACCTTTAAACAGATCCATGGAAAAAGAAAAGTGAGTACAAAACCATAGGGGCACTGTGTTTGATTCTGACTGTCCTCACTGAAGAAAAGACATCAGCAGTAGAGCAATTAACATAGACAGGGAGTTTTGAATGCTGGTGCTACTGTTTTATGTACCAAAAAAGATGAGGGCCTTTCAATCTTCAAAGATGAAGGACAGGTAAAATGACAGTAGAAATTGATGAAATCATGAAAGTACAAAATGGTCACCTAATCTGAAGTTTGAAAGAGATCCATTTTGGACATGAAAAAGAAAAGTGAAATCATAACTAGCCAGGACATTCAAGCTCAGTTAATTGAATTCCTGAGATAATCAAAAATTGGAAATTTTCTTTCAAAGCCTCTCTAATGGAGACTTCAGGTTTTTAAATTTAAGGACTCAAGATTATGGACTGCTGTTATATAACATTATTCAATAAAAGAGATCAGGATAGTGCTTTCCAGTGTCTTGTTAAAAATGAGAATGAAATAAATTGGAGAAAAGAACAGATGATTAAACATCTTCTAATAATTAAGAATATGTCCATTTCAAGTGAAAAATACTTATCTATAGAAAACATAAGCAACAGCTGGATATAAAATGCAAGCAATATTATTTGCTACAATGGCAGAAAAAATCTAAATTCTACACAAAACACTGACTGCTGCATGGTTCTTTTGAGTCAGCCTCCTGACGATATACTGAGGGCGACTGAAAAATAAGAAAGACCCTCTCCTCATCTCATTGTCTGCATGTTCAAGATCCATAAGACAAAAGACAAAAAGGGAAGATCCAAAATGCACGTAAAAATAAATCTAGACCATAGGCTCTCCTAAATAAAAGTTTCAAAAGATCATATTTTTTATTCTTGCTGTTCCAAAGTTATCTGGTTTTAAGCCAGTACTCTTGGGTTATTTAACAGGTTTGGGACAGCGGGTACTTGTACATATCTATGCGTATTATCAACAGTGAAAGAAGACCATCACCTGATCATTGAATCTCACATTTCATGATACAAGACCGGAGTTACAGGAAGAGTAGGAGAACTAGGCTATATATAGTCTGACAATTACCTTTTAACTAAATAATATTTAGTATTTTTACAGTATGTGTTCATTTTTTCCTCTTTGAAAATTTAAATAGAACAAATTTAATGGAGACCTTTAGTCAGGTGTTTACTTGTCAATGTTTCTCTGTGGCAACTTAATTGATAAATTTATAATATTCTCAGATTATCATTGAGAATTCACTAAGGCTTCAATTTTCAAGAAGCAGAAGCTTTCAAAACAAACCATATAAAAATTTATCATCAAACACTTCTTTTCTTCCCTCTTTCTCCCCCACTCCCACACACTATGTATGTTTCTTACAGGGACTGAACCCAGTAACTGTATCTTCAGCCTTTTTTTAATTTTCGATTTTGAGACAGGGTCTCAATAAGTTGCCCAGGCTGGCCAAAATTGTGAATCTCCCACCTCAGCTTTCCAAGTAGCAGAGATTACAACTGTGTGACACCAGGCCTGGCCCATTCCTTCCTTTCAACAGGAATGTTTGTCCCTAACAAGACACCAAAATCTTTTGGGGGCAATTATAGGTAAAGACAGTGATAAATTATCTCACAGGGTTATGTCAGCTAACAACTAGATAATAAAAATCTGAGAAAGACGGAGACAGAAAGGAATATAAAAATGAAGAGAAAACTGACAAAATCTTTTGTATATATTTTGAATAATCCTTTTTTTATTATGAAAGTCATTCATTGGGCAAGATCACAATTTTACTATAAACACTGCTCTTCCTTTGAAAAAGGTAATACTGAATATTTTAAGAACTACCATATAGTTGGTATTATAAGTTAATCTGTGTTACCTACAAAGTGAACTTATTTTTATAATTTTAGGTTCATGTTTCCAATTTGAAGTCCCAATATAATCTTGTATTTACTATGAAATTTTGGTCGCCATTTGAAATAGTGAACTCTTATCCTGGGCTGGGGTACTAAGGACTTCTTGAACTACAGTAGTCTACCTTAAAAAAATGTTTCTGAGACATAAATCTGTGTATACATATGAATTTAACAAAACAGGCCATTAGACTCGGGTGTGGTGGCTCATGCCTATAATCTCAGCACTGGGGAGGCTAAAGCAGGAGGACTGCTATGAGAACTTGAGGCCAGTCTGGGCTACAAAGCAAGCTCAGGACCAGCCTGAACTACATAGTGAGATCCTGTCTCAAAAGGACAAACAAACAAACAAACAAACAAAACTAAGACAGGACATTATCATAATCTTTAAAAGCTACCAGGAGATAATACACATTCTTACAAAAGCTCCCTTGACATTATCACTTAGAGAATACTTTAAAGATTATGGCCCAGACCAAGTACAGATCTTATTTCAGAATTATTTCACTATCTTTATAAAGATTTTAAACAATGGATTTGGAATAATCACCATCACTATATCAAAAGAATACTTTTAAGAGTAATTAATAAAAGGAAGGAATGAGATCTATGACCAAAGCATATAGTATTTTTTGTTACATTTTGACCAAAATGTAAAATAAATTAATTCAGAATTAAATAGTTTATATAGGAGTTGAAAAAAAATCCTCACCTGTATAGAACTATCTATTTATACTTCACACTCCAAAAGGGCTGTTCACCACATAGCTAGCTTTTTTTTTTCATTAAGTAAAACACTACTCTGGCTGGAGCAAATGAGCAAAGAAAGAAAAGACAATACTAGATCTTCCAAGGGGAACTGGAAACAGTAAGAAACTGGGCCTATAATAGGACTGGAACTAAAAAGTTTAAGTTTGTGACTAACTGGAAACATCTTTGGATTCTGTCAAAGAAATGTTTTGAAAGTGTTCCTCTCCAAGTATGTGTAGCATACACAGGTGTACATTAATACTTTGGGATGCATGACAAGACTACAGGCTAGTGAGGAACAATTTCTGGCAGAAATGAGCGCAGAAAATATTAATGTTTTGTTGATTCATAAAAATAAGGGCAGACCGAATGTTTTCCACATCTAAACTATATATGCATTCCAGGATGCCACAGCTAGACATAATCTCTCTCGCTTCAAAATGATCAAAGTTCAGTGACTCCAATCAGGCACTCAACTGTTTTGTATTCTGTTTGATAATTATTTATTTATAGCTCTTTAATTCTACTAACAGGCCAAAGCTTCTTAAAAATCCATTTCTGAACTACTTGTATGGCTCTTAAAGTACCTGGCTCAGTGCTCAGTGGATTTCTATGGACACACTCTTGATTGCATAGGTGAAATATGTCATATATTTGGAGTACATTGGAATACATTGTACAGAGACGTGAAGAATATGGCACTTAATTAAAAAGTAATATTATACATGGCCTAAATTGTACTTCTTTTTAAAAGTTCAATGACAATTATTATTTTTGGTGGTAATTGATGCTTGCCGATGTGCCCTGCAAGATGAATGCACAACCAAAAGTCTCTAAACCTGTGTAAAGCTTGTGCTTTGATTTATTGTTGCAATTACTCTTTTTAGGAGATCATCAGTTGTTTCTGGGCCACCTGTCATTAGCCCAAATTCACTCCTAAAAGGGTTCATTTCCAATAGTTTCACAGTGAATTGGCTTAGGGCTACTTTTTTCTGTTAGACCATAGGCACACCATTTGAAGCATGCCAACGCCCTTGGACCAGAAGCAACTGAAAGCATTTTTCCATTGCCTTCCTTTAAGAACGCCCTCCCCATGGCTGCTGAAGTTCCCAACTGACATGCATATGCTCCACAGTCAGTACATCGAGTACAGTTACATCAATACTACTCAATTATCCTGCAACTTTTTGTTAGTAAGCTCTTTTTGTTATTCCATGTTTGCTAATTCTGAGATAAGACCAATAAATGGTTTATAAACACAAAAGCTAGATAAAGGTAGACTATGACAGCTAACTTCACATTGCTGATTAGATATAAAGGTTAATACTATGCTGGTACCTCATACCTAAAAACCATTGTTTTTCGAAGGGCAGGCTGTGATTCATTAGTGATGGAATCAAGGTATTTAATGCCATGACAGGTATTTATATGAACAAGAAAAAATAGAAAATGGAGTACCTTACATGAGTATGATAAAGTGATGCTTTTGCTTCATTCACATATAGTTCAGAATGTGTGTGGACACTGTGTTAGGATATAAAATATATTTCTACCTGGGTCTCTGTCCAAAATATTTGAAAAATGCTGCTTAGAGTTCCTTAAAGGCCATGCATATTTTCATGATCAGTTTCTCTACATGGTTATCTTCAGATGGCCAAGAGTCAAAATTTAATAGCTTAATGAACTAAGGAAATGCTGTATTTTAAACTTTCAAGTCCAGCACAAAGTAATATACTCCATTTGAAATGCTCTGAATATGTAATCAAGAACTCCAAGTATTATACTTCTTTTTGAGAAGCATTTATTCTCCCAATGAGTGATTCCATATAGAAAATCACCCTGTCAATACTGCCTCCTACTTATCCTTGTATCTCTAATTCTGACTAGGAGCTAGAGATCCAGTATCCAATACTGAAATCTTTCATACGGCATTCACTACTTGTGTGAATGACAGAAGTATATAGTTTGTCAATGTTTTCATTTTAATTACACTTAGAAACAGTGTGGATGACTATCTTCCATTTAGAACAAGATTTCCAATATTAACTTTATCATAAAACACAAGATAAACTTTCTAATATCATAAGAAAAGATTCACATAGAAGGAAATAAATGTTCCAAAGCAAATCATAATAGATGAAGCTATATTCACTTTCTGAAACTGTGACTTTAAAATTTCAGAAATAGATAGGACCTAACCAGCTAAATCCCACCTCTTTCATACTTTCTTTACAAAAACTCAATACAGAAGGACAAAAACCAACAACATATATACCTTCACTGTCCTTGAATTTCTTGATTGCCACAATTTCATGTGTTTCCTGCAAAACAAAAAGAGGCAGGAGAAAAGTCATTCTTCAGTGTTTTTCCAACTGAGGACTCCAAATGCCTGGGGTATATTCTGGGACAGAGTACCAAGAATCCACAGAGTAAAAAACAGATCCTCCTCCTCCCCAGTCCCTCACTTTTTGGTTCCAAAATTCTTTCTTGCCAAACTGCAGACATTGCCAAGGAACAAGAAAAAAGGGGGCAAAGAGCAGAAATGGTAACAGAATATGAATAAATCATAAATCAGAAGTGTCAAAGTCTTTAGTCTACTCAAAAATGGCAGGACATAAAAGGAATAAAACAAAGTATGAAATAAGACTAACAAATATTCATATTATCCTAGCTAACATTTTAGTATATTTTCTTCCAGTAAATTTTCTCATATTGAAATAGTAATATCAGATATCATATATGTTGTTTTTATTTCACTGATCCTATATAAATGACATTTTGACCTCTCATTAAATAATTTTTAAAACTATCAGTTAGAAATTATATTGACAGGCTGGCTATTTAACCAGTCTGTCAATGAACATATTTCAATATCTGCATCTTTATTTCCACAGAACAAATTCTGCAGTGTTATAATGGGTTCAAAAGGCATGAACATTAAAGGTTCCTAAATACATAGTGCCAAACTGCCATCCAAAAATATAGCACTTCACAGTTCTCTTCAGCAATGAGATTACTAACTGTACAACCAGTACCAAAACAACCTGTATTTAAAGAATCTTTGGAATAAGATTAGAAAAATTTTCTTCTATCACATGGTAAATGCAACAAAATCAACTAGAGTAACTATTTTTCTTACTGATTCAAGGATGAAAACTTGTCATAATTTCTCCAGGTTGTCATGATCAATGGTTTAGGGTTTTGCTGTTGTTGAATATAAATGATTACATAATCGAGTTTACTGATACAAGCTTTGTAATTATGTCCACTATTTTTGTGCTCAAAGTCCTTACTGAACCCAAGCATGGTTAATACTTACATTTATGCACCTGGGTATTTTAATGATTTAATGTTTTTCCTTAAGTCTTTAATATATGACACTGTAAAGGAATCTAGATTTGATATAATTTCTAAATATTGAACCAATTTGTCTAATCTCCTTTATATGGATTTCTAGTTTTTTTGTTATATCTTAGCACCTTTATATGAATACTAGAGATTTCCAATCATCTCTGGTTTCATCTAATATAGGCTACTGATTTGTTCTTACACCAAAACCTGTTTAAGTTATTGAGACCTTACTGAATTTTTAAAATAAATTTATTTTTTGGGAATACATTTTGGCTATTAAATCTAGTTATAACTATATACATTTGAGATGATCCCCATTTCATCTATATCTATTTACATATTGAATTGGCTTTACTGCTTACCAATAATGCTTTTCTCCTATAGTTTATATGTATTTAAGTGTTTGATTTTCATCAACTTTTTGCTCAGCAAGAGTAAATCTCTGAATAGTTTTCAGAGGAAGTACTCTACTTTCCTATTTTCTGAACACATGCATGGCATGTTGGTAGGTACAGAATTTTTGGGAAATAAGTCTTACATTCTTATATAGTTCCTGTAAGCTCGTGTGTACTAAAAAGCCCTAGAAAATACCATTCAAACCATTGACACTGTGACTTTGTGCTTATTAAAGCAACTTAAAAGCAGACAAGAGTGAAGTGTCTTCCATCAAAATTCATACTTTACTTTTCAAAAAGGGAGACAATTTGGGGTTTTAAAAGAAGGACTGCCATTTCTGATATAATGAAATTATAATAATAGCACATAAAATTCTAAATGAGGAGGAATGCCTCAATGGTCTTCAGTATTATTTAGTGCTGTAGAAGAAAAGTCTGTGGCCCTTTGGTTTTCATTCTGATGTTGGTAGCTTCTTTGTCTCTGCCTCAATATTGTTAGGACTTGTCTTTAAAATAAAAATTTGAAATTATCAGAATATATGGTATCTAGAGGGGAATGTATTTTTAAACTACTATTACCTGAAAAATCAATGAAATTAGACAAGTTTTCTTCTAGTAACCCTGTGTTTTGTTTCTACTCTTATTTTTCTAGCATTTTCTGCTACAAACTTTACAAATTTTAGGTGGATATTTCATAACTGCTTCATATATATGTGGGGTTTTTTTGCTACTGGATCACTAGTGCCTAGAACAGCTGGCACATAGTAGGTGATCAATATTTAAAGAATAAATATTTAATGAGTGACCTATTCAAAACTGCTAGATCACTTTTGTTTTGTTCCATTTTCGTTTTCTTGATATTTTTTCCATATTTCAGCCATTTTGCCCATATTTTTTTCCATATTTGCAATTTTTGTCTTGTTTCAGCTTGTTCTGTCTCTGTAGAGTTTATACTCTCCTAGTTCTCCTTCAGACTAAGCACATATCTAAACTTTGCTTGTTACTTAAAAGAAAAATCATTTTAAGAGCTAGGTATTGCTTTTAAATTACCAGGGTAACATTTTATCTTGACATGCCTTTTCATAGTGTCATCCCCGCTTGCCTCATCTTGCTTTGGTTTGGCTTTTATCTCATCCTGTGCTTAGTAAGATCAAGAGATCCACCTGGACTGGCATCTGGCAGCAAAAAAGAACAGTTGGGATTTTTTAGCCACCTGACCTTCAAATTCAGACTGATGCACCCAACTGGATTTCAAACCTTGGATTCTTAGCAAACATTCTTCTCATGGGGGTTGGCTGGTCTGAGACCAGACCATCCAGTTCTCTGAATAAGCTGCCAGAGGAGCACATGCTATTTGCTCTTTTTCACATGGCTCTAGAAAGCACAGTTCCTAGTACTGTCTGCTTCCCCACACTTCTCTGTGAAGGCTATGTGCTTCTAATCTTTCTCTCCTTGCCTTACTGCATTAGGGACATTTTAGTCTTTGAAGTCACCTGAATGTATAGATGTTAATGTAGACTAGTGGGGGACTGAGAGCTCTAGCTCCTTGATGTGATGACTGCCTGTTGTCCCGCCTTCTATAGGCATGGGTGCAAGTCGTTTTCTATTCTCTCTGGATATTCTGCCTGATTTAGGCTCACAAAATAGAAGTAAACTATGGCATTCAAGACTATGCTCTGTACTCCATTCCTGCTAATGAAATGAATTCCTCCTAGACAATGTCAATAATTTTTGATCTTTTGTTTTTTGAACCATTGAGTCTGACGCTTTAAAAACATCTTCATGGATACTTAGTGCAGAGATCGGAGGTGATCATATGCCAAGTATTACTACTTGTTCTCCCACCACCTGAGATGCTATACATGAGTACAAAGAAGAAAAAAATATATGAAAAAGAACTCTGAAGAACCTGTGTTTTAAATTCAGTTTATTCATAGAAGTATGCCATTGCCACCACAACATCTGCAACAAAATGTTACCAGTTGTAGTTAGCTAGATAGGCATTAATGTGCTACTTGTTTTAGTGTTTTGCCACATTTAACTAATAAGACAGTTAAAACCTAACATGATAAAATATCTCAGTAACTCATTAATCTGCACCTCATCCTTAATTCTATCTCAAAATTGGGATTATATTACTTTGGAATACAAAAAGAAAAATTAAGTATTCATTTTTTTAAAATTTTTTTATTGGGACTGGCGATCGAACTCATGACCACATGCTTGCAAGGCAGGCGCTTATGCTGCTGAACTAAATCCCCAGCCCTGAAAAATTAAATATTAAACAATATGGCTTGTGCTATATCTGTCTTTGAGTGAACAAGGTATAACACTTCCCAGAATTCCTATACATCAAGGTATTTAATACTTCCCAGAATAAATTTTTTTCAGCTACAAGAAAAATCTAAGAGATCAGAGATATAGTTCCTGTGGCACAGCGCCTTCCAGGCAAGCACAAGGTCCTGAGTTTGATTCCCGGTACCAAAAAAAATTTTCTTTATGAAAAGAATGAAAAAATAAATGTTATCAGTAGTAACTAACACAAAACATATCTGGAGGGCCGATAGTTTTTTCAGTACTCCCCCAAAATCTAGCCTTCGTCACCAACCAGAATGAATAGAGAAGCTGGTAACCATGAACTCACTGCTGTTGTTGACTGTCAAAAGCTCCAAGTTATTGTTTTATTCTCAGTATTAATTTTTCCCTTAAGATCTCAAGAAAGCAACTAATTGATATTAACAGTTATAAATTTTACTAAGTTATTTCAAAATGTAGTTATGTAACAGTGCTCTGGAACAGTGAATTCTTTAAAATGATCATAATGCTGTGTAAGGAAGTAGCAGGAATCACTGCTTTAAATGTTTTACTCTCTAGGTTATAATAGCCAACATACATCATGAAATAGAATAAAACAAAATATTTATTTTATTTTATTCTACTATTCACAGATTAAGCCATTTCAAAGGTTATGCCCTACAAGTGGGTCTCTAGTCTCTGAAGAAGCCCTTCCTTGGGACAAATGCTTATTTCTTCATCCAAATAACAAAGAGTACAACTTGACAACCCAACTATTTTAAATGCCAGTCCATGTTTTATATCAAAATATCCCAGTGGATATTTAATTGCTTTCACACACTTCAATGGGAACAAAATCCTGAAAACATAGGTATCGTTACATTATAGATTTATGACATCTGAAAAAGTGAGATTTATTTTAGATTATATTAAATATTGTAACTTCTGTGCCAGGCCCTATGCTAATTGCTTCCGAAGAATTACCTCATTTAATCTTCAAATCATCACTCTGAAAAAAGATCTTACTATGCTCATTTTACAGATGAGAATACTAAGTTTTTCAGTGAAGTACCACAATTTTGGTACACACAGACCATACAGTTAAGATATAGTAGAGTTGGTATTTTTAAACCTATCAAGACTTTCTGGATGCCATTCTCAACTATGAGAATGCTGTACTGCCATTGTAAACCACAGGCGTAAATTTTGTTGGGAAAAAACAGATTCTGAAATATACATATAGATGTACATATCTTTGCCCCTAAAAATACTCCCTTTCAAGGAGGAATCATTATTTCTCTTTCATGTTTTCCTGAAAAACACATGTTAGTACCAACAAACATTTTCTAAATAGTCTTCTAAAAATATTTTTGTGATATTTATATACTTAAAAGCAAACACATTATTTCCACCTTTATTATTTTCTTACACAGGAACCTTCTAAAATAACTTGGACTGAAATTATTTATTTTTATGAGTAAAATTATACAATGCGAGTAGACACAATCACAGGATATATTCTGTGGAAGGTATATAACCTTCCTAGTATATATTTGCTGCTTAACACAGAAACACAAAATACTGCCCATAAAACATAATGATAGAAGTTAGATTGTTCTAAGAAATTCCTTAGAGACTGCGGCTTATATTATTTATTACTTGAAACTACCATGGGTAGTTAATACTAAAGATTAGATTTATTGCTAAATTTAAGAATTTCAGACCAAATCAGGAAGGAAATAATACAGAACAGCCAAGAAGAGGAGCATTTCAACCTGTCAACTGACAGGTTTGCCGGGCCTCTGCTTTATGTAAGATGCTCTGTTGCATCCTGTCTGACATGAGTGAGTGAATGAAGCTGTCTCATGTACACAAAAGCTTAAAACCCAGTGTGTGATAAAAAGCATAACAGTAAGTAAAAATGCATTACAAAATTTAAAAAGTACAATAAATGCTTTATGTCACAGGAGTTCAAAAAATATCAATCATAAAAACATGTATAAAAATTGTACAATTCCCTGGTAAGCAGCTGTGGCTCCAGCAAGCGGCAGCTACCTCAGGGGAAGAACCAGCCAGCATCTCCTGAGATCCGTGCCATGTTTGACTTAGGGCACTGGGAAACCAAGCAAGCAACCTGCTGGCCTCCCTGGTAAGCAGCTGTGAGCCTACCTGCATGTGGGCTGAGACTCAAACATCCCCATTCCCCCCCCCCCCATTAGCAAATGGAAGCCAGTGGTCTGAGCATCTCTTGGGAGGTTGACCATATGTAATGTATTTCCTTCTACCATCTCTTTTAAGGCAAACATTGTTATCACTGTTTTGCTTTTTTTCTGATTAATTGTATTGCTCTATTCAATATTCTGTTTTGTTAAGTTCTATAATGTTCTGTATTTGGTTTGATTTTGTTATACCTGATTGAAAGAACAACTATTGTGAAGATAACGAGATATACTATGGGTACCTATTACTGTTATCGCAGTAACCTGATGTGATGTTCTGCACCAATTTCACTGCACTGTCTCAATTGGCTTTGTACTGTCTTGTTCTGTTGTATTTCACTACCTTCAAAATAATAAAAAAATTTTAAAACTGTACAATACTTTCAGATTTAGTAGTTGATTATATCCTGGCTTAGTTGCTTCTGATCTCTCTCTGCTTGCCTTTTGAAATATAAAATGTCATAAAGCTTCATTCATTCCCATCCCTTTTTCCCAGTGGTAATTCTACCCTCAAGTGGAGCTATATCATTCCCACACAAATTTTTGTTTCTATAAAAGAATATGCCTATAAATAATTTCACTATTGTTTTATACACTACAAATCATGTAACTAGCATGTCATTGTATGCATTTGTTTTTTGGAACAGCTTCCTTAAAAAATGTGATGCTTGTTAGGGACTTGCCTGTCACTTGGAGAAGCTGAAATCACTTGATTTCAGGCAAAACTTTGCCAAAAAAATAATACATTGTAAGAAGAAATTTTAATTGAAAATGATAAAGATCAATTCTCTAAAAATTATTATTAAAACTGTTAATCATGGCAGTAAAATATCTATGCTCACCTCATTTTCATGAAATGATTAAATTTATAATAACTTTTGTAATATGGTTCCATTAAAAATAAGACAATGAAAATACCAAAAGACATGTTAAAAGCTTGTTCCCTTTTTTGTTAAAAATGCAGGGATGCTTTTCATTTGGCCAAAAATAATTTAGCTGAGTTTCACTAGATCTACATCAGTAGTCAGCAGAACTGTGACTAAAATTCACATTGTGGGGATAATATCACAGGAAACCCTGATACAAACTCTATAAACTGTCCATAATTTGAATTTATTTACATGCTAAGAGTACGTAAAGGAAAATATTACATTCTAAAATGGATTATAAGAACATCAGTGCATTCATGGTCAGCCTCTTAAAGGATGATCATTTTATGAAAATACTAATACTTTATCAAGAACAGTAGAGGCAGTGTATAGCCAAAAAAGGCATATATAAGAAGAAGGATCTAACAAAGACAAACAACTATATTTTTATTAGTACATGCTTGCAGTACACCATGATTATATGCATCATGGGAATTTGGTATATTTACCTAACACATCCTAATTCTGTTATTAATTCCTTCTTCCCCCTCCCTCTATCTCTTGGTCTCCATTCCCTTTTTTCCCATTTCCCTGAATAAACAACTATTTTCAAGCCACATCAGTGCTAAAATTCTTATTCCATTTTCTCATTTGCTTCCATTAAAATCTAAAATTCCTTCTACTCTCTCTAGGCTGGTTCTGCCCTTCATGAATCTTTGTGATATAAAATAGAAGTACAAAAATATAAAATACTCAGACAGAATATTTAACTATATTTGTATCTTTTCCCAATAAACCTGAGCTTGTCTCTTGTTTCCAAGTCTTAGTGAATACTAGGCAGAAATTTAGGATCGCTCTTGAAGTGTCCTTTATTTGCACCCAAAATCCATCCAGTCTCTCACCAAATGGTAGTGGGTTTTATCTCCTAAATCTTTTTGAAGTCTACCTGAACACTTCCATTCCAAGTCAAGCTCTTGGCACTCTCACATGGAGTACTATCTTGCCTCCTAAATCCTTCTATAGTAATACATCTGCCCCCTGCATCTAGGACCTTTGTTTCGAAATGGAATTCTGATTTCACGACCCACATTCCTCCTTAAAACTCTCTCCAAACTCCAATAGTCTAACAACTACCTCACACACCTCCAGGTAGCAGGCAAGGGGCTTGGCCACTGGGCAGCCCTCTTGGCCCTTCTTCCCAGGCTTCCCTTGCTAGCAAAGCATCAGTCATCTTTGCCATACTCTCTCCAGCTACATGACCTGTTCTCTTTGATGTTCTCCCATTCAAACCACCATGATCCTTCAGATCCTGACTCAATTTGCACTTCCACAGCCCAGAAAGGTCTTCTAGGGCTCAGATGCTCTCTTGGCACAGGCCTCTTCCTCATAATCTGTATTAAAAATCCACCTTTACAAGCTTAAACAGCCACTTTATCAATGTCTGACTCTATTACTAGGCTACAAACTTGTGGGTGACATATGACTGGTCCAAAGTATTGTTCAGTAAGAAATATGAAAGATCCAACATTTGCAAACATGTATTTATGCTGTTGTCAATTCAAAACAGATCCTGCTGATCCAGCTCCTCTTTGCTGGGCCTCATTTACTAATTCAACCACAGCTTAACAGAGAAACACTTGTTTCTACCATGATTTATTTTTAAAAGAGACAGTACACAGGGAAAAATTAAGCAAGCAACCAAAAATACAGAATACAAATATATACATTTTTTTATTTTTAAAGGACATTGCAGTATATTCTGTAGGAGACATATTAGGATAGATCCATCCTATACTTCTATACTGAGGATGATGCAAGAAGACAACATAAGACCCTTACATAAGACACCAAATCTGGTGTTTTCCAGAAGTCCTTTCCTGGGCAGGAATTTAAATTAGCTGTTAAAGTTCAGAAAGAATTATACTGTCTTCATTAAAAACTTCTTTTGCTATTTGATTACTTTGTTCTCCAGTACATTAAAATATATTGTAAAACTGTTATTGCTTTCCTTTGGTCAAAAATTGTTTTCACACCAGTAGAATAACATGGTTGCATTTACTATACTGCTAAATTTAAAATATTTCATTGATTTATTTCTCCACCTGAAATATCTAAAACAATAAAAGTGGATTTCCTTCGTTGTCACCTCTAGTCCATTCTGTGACGAAAGTAGTAAGATTTCCTTTAGTCCGGCAAAAAGTAAAATGAAAACAGAGATGTCACATAACTACTAATATCTCACACTGGCACTAAGACATCATCAGTGACAAAATAGTCATGAGACTACTAATGCTGCTTACAGTGCTGTGTAGTAACCTTACTGCTAAATTCTCAGGCCCCTGGACTTCCCAGAGTACTTAGAATGAAGTCTTGAACTATTTTTATTTACATTTTAAAAGTCAAAAGTATCTGGTAAGGCTATGAGACTTACAGCCTCTTAGGTGTTTAATATTTAGGTGTCACAAGTATAAAAATAAAGACATAAAACTCTTAGACCACACAGCTGATAAATACAAATAAACCAACACACCAAGTGAGGCTTTATATAAAGAATGATCAAAATGTATGGTGAGTGTTTTTAAAAAACCAATTACAGCAAAAGATACATTGTCATTAATCCTGTTCAAAATACTCCCACTTGCTTTGAAAATACTTATTTCACCATTCTTGCCACTATCTTAAAGTTCTGGAAGTGCTCTTTTGTAAGTGTCTTTAGGAGATGGTTCAAAAATTCAGTGAATGCTGCTAAGGGCCATCCAAAGGAAAGGCAGGTTTGTAAAAACATAACAGGGTGTTCTCTTCACCTTATTACTGGATCAGGTAATTGTGACTTGCGGCTCCCCCACAAAGTCAAAAAGACTGTAAAAGCTAATTTTTTTTAATTGAATTGAATTGAGGTGGCTATGACAGCATCACTTAAGATACTCACAAAAGAGGACTTTCTAGAACTGCTTCAGAAAGTTGCAAGAATGATGGGATAAGTGTGTTCAAAGGGGGATTTTTTGAGAGATTAATGCCTATGTCTCTTTTTGCTGTAATTTTTGAAAAAATTTAAACAACATGAACTGTATTTTTATGATACCTTATAAGTATTTGGAATACAGCATTATATGTAGACAGCCTCAAAATACTCAAAATACACCAAATTCAGATGGAGGTTTGTCATTAAATGAATGAAAATCTGAAAGGCTACATGGAGACTGAAAGAGTTTTGCCATAGAATAAATTATAGGACACTATGGTGGTAGTTAAACATAATGGAAGGCCAAATTGGAGATGTTCACCCTGATGGCCACTTTTTCCTTTTTCCCCAATTATCTTTTTTTTCCTTTCATGCAAGTGAAGAAAATTCCAGTCAGCTTCAAACATGTCATCAATGCCTGCCCCAAGCACCACATCTGATCAAAGGTCACATATACCCCACACCCCATACCTGGGCAGAGGAAAAAGCCAAACATTTGTTGAGTATGGGCTCCTCTCCATGTCCTTTAAATTAAAAGGCCACTTTTACTTTTTCTTATATTATGCTCCTTTATTGTGCCAGAAAATTCTTAACATTTTGGTGTTGTAACTTGGATGGCAGAGCGCTAGCTCCTGAGAGCCACTTCTAGTTCTAGCTCCCCTGCCTACCAACTAACTTTCCTTCCCCCAGGACCTGTTTATTTGCCAACACTAATCCACATGCAACACTACCCTCCTCATTCATCACAGGTGAGCTGCCATCAGTCAGGGTTTTCTCTTTTGGTTCTTAAAATTCACAAGTTTGCATCAGAAAACCTATCCATTGCTGTCCCTGGACAGAGATAGCAGTTTTCACATTCCTTGGGCAGGACAGCCTGAGACAAAACTGTTACTCACTTATTCTCTGGGACCCTGCCCTGCACGCACTCTCCTTGACAGTGAATGAGAATGGGTTGGGAACTTCCATGTCACACTTTCAAAACAGGTGACTTCTTTTGATAAGTGTGATCCAGGACAACTTTCACATTCCTTAAGGGGAACTAAAGCTCTTACGTCCCCAGGCAAAGTTGTTCTTTTGGCTCACTTTAAATTTGGTCATGGGAACTACTTCCTGTCCTCCAAAAAACACACCTCTGAGGTGCCTGGTTCATAACCTTGGTGCTCTTGGCCTCAAGAAGGCTATAAAAACCAAAAAGCTGGTCTTTTGTGTAGACTTTTGTCACGATGGCAGCAAGTTGGCAGAAACCCCTTATTTTTAGGCCTTTATATTTAAAGGATGTGTCCTTTTTTCATTCTGTCTTGTATCATGGCCCGAATACTTCTGGTTCACTTTGCTCCATCAGGAACTCTCCTTTCCTCCCCACCAGACACCTTAGATGATGTGCCTCTCCCATATCTCCAAGACCAAACCCCACAGCTTTCTCAGCCAGAGAGTTCTGTGCCCCCTGCGTCATCCTTTCCCCCTTCCTCATTCCCAGTGGCCAAATATATTTGAGTGCACTCTGATTTTATAAAATGTTTGTCATTCTGTATATCTGTTGTCTGTCCATTCTGTTTATACTATACAGATTGCCTGTCCATGTTTGTTTATTTGTCTGCTCTGTAAACAGTTGTTCCTTTTTATTTGACCTCAACAATCTTTTTTCCTTTTTCTTTTGCATTTTCAGATCATTTAATCAAGGTTTATTCGGGTTATAAATTTAAAAAGCATGCTTCTACCTAGGTTGACAGCTGGTCAAAATGATGCTAAAACTGGTTAAACAAAATCCCTTGAGGTAGGGAGAGATTAGACAAGATGTCAATTGATAAATAAGAGAGTGGCCACCTGGTAACTTTAACTAGCTCTTATTCATTAATCAGAGGCCCCAATAATCTCCAAAGTCTTATGAGAAACACCCCAACTAAAGTTCATATGCATAAGACAATTCTTTGTTGCTGATCTGATGGCATATTCATGCCTTCAAATATAAAATTAGGATTGCTTATGATGATAAATATCTTCTTTCAGATTGAAACATGTGCCCTTTTCTTGTGCTCTAGCCAAGAGATTAAAGTCAAACTAACATGACGTCACCAGTCAAATAATTTTTAAACAAAAATTTATGTAATGTATATGTTATACTTAGAGATGCTTAAATATTGAGCAGTCAAAACACTATCACAAATTTCTTCAGTGCTCAAATGTTAAAACACCCATGGTTAATAAAAAATAGCAGTTCCATTTAATGTTCTATGTTAAGTTTACTTGTCTCTAATACACTGTAATGTTATCAATCTTTTCTTCTAGATGTTCAATAACTAAAAGCAAAAAATAATTATAAATTCCTTTTACTGAGATCCACCAGATCTTTTGTAGAAAAAGGTTATATGACGAATATTGAGGCTATAATTAACTATACTCAACTGGCCTTAAGTGACACTGCAGCTGATCTCTCTCCTAAATAAAAAAGGTAAAATTAATGAAACTGGCCATCCACCAAAATCAGGTGGCATTAGACATTCTAACAGCATAAGAAGTACTTACACAATTGTAAAAACTAAATGTATGTATGACAAATGAATGACATGTCAGTTTCTAAAATTATCCTTCTTATGGGAAGCCATTACTAAATTTATACTCATAAATATTCTGTTGATTCTATTATTTGGCCCCTGCACACTTAACTGATTCTTTGCCTTTGTCTCCTCTAGACTTAAAGCTGTATACCTACCCAAGATCAAAATCAAGATCAATCTACCAAGGGCCACTAGTTAAAAGCTCTGCAGAGTATTCCTAACTGCCATTTGACAACTTTAACCCTCTTCAGCCTAAAGAAGCTAGATTGGCCATTGCTTATTACCCCTCATGGCAGTTTGGGTTACTTCCTCAGAGGAAAAATGCTACAGGCAGCTAAGTAAGTTAAAAAACATTACAGAGCAGCAGACAGGGCTAGGGCCTCAAAGGAGCCAGCACAGAAGACCAGATATCTTGTGACCTTGGAGGAGAGAGATACCTCCCACTGTGGTCCAGATCCCAAGACAAAAGGCTAAACTTGGCCCTCAAACCCTACAGGGAGACCTTCTTAATATGGCTTTTCATGTTTTCAACAACAGAGATAAAAATCAAAAGGGAAAAAATAACAATCTGATCTTTCAGCAGTGATACTTGGAGCTCTAAGAGAGGTAAACCAAGACAAAGTGGAGCTGCCTGAGCCCCTCCCGGACCATGCTTCAAGTGGGACAAAAAAGGATGCTGGGCAAGAGAATGACCCTTCTGCAATCTCAAGGGCCATTAAAAGAGCGACTGTCCTAGCTGCCAGAGAGCAGGTAAGCCACCCTTTAACTCCTTGCCCTCACAGGAGATCTCATCACCACTGATTCATCACTGGCTGATCTACTGGAACTTGCTGCTGAAGATTGATGGGGCTCGGGGCCCACAACCCCCATTAAGGTATCCTTCTCAGAGCCTCAAATCCCACTAGAGGTCTCAGGTAAGACATTCTCTGTACTTGTAAACATGGAGGCCATGTATAGTGTTCTTCCTGAGTTTTCAGACCATTATATTAAATCCTGAGTCTCTACAGTGGGTGTTGACAGCCAATCTACACAGCCTCTACAAACAGAGCCCATTTCATGCAGGTTCCAAACTCTCTTCTTCACCCATAGCTTTCTAGTAATTCCAACACATCCCTTTTAGCTAGGATCTTCTCCAAAAGCTTAACTTCTCCTTTACCTTCTTCCCAAAGCTCTCATCCTCCAAACACCCTCACAGTGTACCGCAAAGCCATCCCCTCCTCTCTCTTCTTCTCTGGTCAGTCCCACAGTTTCAGATACCTCCAACCCCACCTGCACTAGTTTTCTTAAACCTATCCATTCACCCTACAATACTCCCATTGTTCCATTACTCAAGCCTAAGGGTTCCTATCATCTAATACAAGATCTTAGGATAATCAACCACGCTGTTACCGCAATTCACCCAGTGGTGCCAAACCCTTATACTATGTTCTCTCATATTCCTCCCTCCACCACTCACTTCATAGTCCTAGACCTTAAAGATGTCCTTTTTACCATCCCCCTTACACCCTGATTGTCAGGATTAATTTGTGTTTATGTAGACTAACCTAGACATTCTCAGGTCTCAACAACTTATTCACACTTGTCATATCTGTTAAAATCTCTCCTCAGGGACTCAAACCACCCCCTTCCTTTCCTACTCATCAATTTCATGGATACACCTTTGGTCAGGACTGGCAGATAGATTTTACACACATGCCCTGCCATAAAAGTTTCAAATATCTTCTTACCTTTGTTTGTACTTTTTCAGGATGGATTAAAAACCTTTCCCACAACCAGGGAGACTGCTGATATAGTTATTAAAGTTCTGTTACAAAAAATCATTCCAAGGTTTGGTCTACCTCAGAGTATCCAGTCAGATAATGCTCCAGCCTTTATTTCTCAGATCCCTTAATAGGACTACAACCAAAGTGGAGTGAGTGGTACCTACCTGGCCTTCCTCAGAACTTCAATGGTGGTCAAGGTCGCTGGACTACCATCCTGGTTCTGCATCACTCAAGCTAAACAGTGCTCTCCTACCCTTAACTCCTCTGACTCTAAATATCCTGAGTGGTCATCACATCTCCTGTCTCCCACACATCTCTGTCTTACCAAGGACCCACAGCCACAATTTTCAAGCTAAGTCATGTTTTTTTTATCCTGTTTTGTTGAGACCTCCCTCCCCCGAGTCTAGGATAGTCTAGATTCACTTATAGTGACACAGCCACAGACCTCTCCACCCCTAGTCTATAATTTCCCAAACATGATTCAACTGTCAGGTCTTACATTTCTCATGCTTCCCATTCTCTTCAGCTCAACCTCTAGACCAAAGACAAGTCCTACCTACTCTTACCCTTTCAGATAAAACAAACAAACAAACAAACAAAAAAACAATTGTCTCTCGTAACTCAAACCTTCCCAACTTCACACTTATTTTTCAAATTCTTCCCTATCAAGGTCCTAATATAATGACACATTTGGATCAAGGGCAGCTTTCCTTTAAATATGACAGTGGCCTGCCTTCTCATAGTACCTTATCTTTTCATTTCTCCAATCTAGGATGTGAGCACTCACCAACAATGAAGTTGCCCTGGCTGAAACACCTGGTAGTAGCTTCTACATCGGCAACAACTGTATCCCATCGACCCTCCTAAACCCTAACACGGCACCCCCATTGAGCAAAAAATAGTAAGAGAGGAGGGTCTTTGCCATTTTCCTAACAATAAAAAGACAAGAATGAAAGAGTTTTGCCCTAGAATAAATTACAGGGCATTATGGCATTAGTTCAACATGGTGGAAGGCCAAATCGGGGATGCTTACCCTGATGGCTACTTCCTCCTTCTTCCTTCCTTTCCCACGAAGAAAACTCCACTCAGCTCCTTGTGCATCATCAATGCCTGCCCCAAGCACCACATCCAGTCAAAGGTCACATATACCCCACACCCCCATATCCGGGCAGAAAAAAAAAAAAGCCAAGCCCTTTCTGGCTGTGGGCTCCTTTCCGTGTCCTTTAAATAAAAAGGCCACTTTTTATTTTTCTTATATTGTGCTCCTTTATTGCACCAGAAAACTCTAACAGTGATGATGTCTGTCAGATTACATTTCCATTTAGTAATTTTTTTATTTTTATTAATACATATTTACAGTACACACTGATTACATTCAACATGTACACACCATCTTCATTCTTTTTATATCCCCTTTCCCTCTCCTCCCTCCATCTCTTGGTTCCCTTTGCGTTTGCAAAAGATCTTCCTGTTTCCTATTACCTATCTTTTACTTTGTTCTTAAGTTATTTATATTTTGGGTTTGTCCTATAAGAGAAACCATGGGATATTGAAGCTTACAGCTCTGATTTATTTCATTTAACACTATAGTCTCAAGGTGCATCCATTTTCTTGCAAATGACTCAAACATTGCAATTACTGTACAACTGTGTTACTATTTCATTTTGCCCCTATTTTATAACAATGAGAAAATGAAAGTTCCACTTCTAGTGATCAAGTAAAATTAAGACCAACATAGCACTAATTAGGCATGTCAAATGCAAACAATCTACAACTCCAACCTGACAATTACTGGGTTTAAGCTACGTTCAATTGAAAATGAAGAATACAAAATTTAAATTTAAATGCAGATAATATACCCTCAAAGATTATCCTACTGTAGCAGGACCAGTAATTTACAGAATACTAAATGTAAGCTGTACCAAGGAAATGTAGTTTTTCAATTTTCTGTAACTGATTTAACCTTGATTTTTAAGCATCTTGACTTCAACTTATATTGTACAGCTCAGTCCTTTCTAGTTTATAGTCTCTTTCAGGTAATACTCTGTTTTTCAGAGTTTCTCACTGTTTCGAGCACAATAGCAGTGTTGGTGAGGAACTTCATTGCACAAGAGGCTCTTGGGCCTCCAGAACAAGGCTCCTCCTTGGACTGAACCCTGAATATTGGCCTGATGCTGCTGCTAAATCCCATGAGGGCTGCAGGTTCTGGTGTGCCCTCTTGGCCTGGAGTCCAGCCCAGTTGGCCAGGCTCCCTCTCAGGTTTACTGCTGCAGAAAACATCTAGATTTCATAATCTCATTCATACCTAACAGCTGGTCACCAGCTATAGTGTTGATATCAGCTGTCCTTCAACCACAGCTTTTCCACTGACAGGTTCACTGGCTCTAATCCCAGGTCTTGAGGTGTGTGGTACCCCTGGAATCCTTAGAGCCACTCACAAGCTGAAGGGGGCCCTTTTCACCTAACCATACCATACTTATTTTTTTCTGTTGTCACTGCTTCAGTTATAATGAGGCAACATTGCAGGCAATTTCTTTCCTAAGTTCCAAGAGAGGAATGAGGCATACGTTTCATTTGCTTTAAGCTTTATCCTCAACTAACTCAGGCCCACTGCCCAGTTTTAGTTTTCTGAGTTGGTAGTGTTTGAGCATGTCAAGACATATATGACCATTTGCTTGCTCTAACTCTGCCTATTTTTCCCAGACTGTCACCAAAAGGGCCATTTTTCATTTCTTTAATTCTTAAAAGAATTCCCCTTATCAAATGGCACTTTCTCTAATGTGCCCATGATGAAAGAAAAGGTCAAGAGAGAAAAACTTATTGGCCAAAGATACAATAATACGTACTCAAAAAATATTATTGCTAATAGATAGATAGATAAGATAGATAGATTCAGGTATAGCAATACAAGAAAAAACAAAGACAACATTATGGACTGATGAGTAGCATAAAAAAATGCATGGTTCAAATAAGAAGAAAAACCTATTGTTCTTTTGACCTAGTTATAGATTCAGCTTGCTACAGATTCCTTTATGGGGGAGTTTGGGGAGTTGACTCTGCCTAACTTTCTGATGGTCAATTGTTCCAGTAACTTATGTAGATACTACTTAAGCTATCAGTACACTTAATCTTTGTATTTATTTGTGGTTAAATACAGATAACTAATAATAACACAGCTTGCATATAGCAAGTTGTTCACTGCTTCCTAGGAGACCCTAACAAAAACTAGGCCCACAAGTATGCATATACCTATACTTCCTGCTCAAGTTAGAGACAGTAGTGCTAACATGGTTTTAAATTACTTCTTGAGAAAAGAATGTATCATTCTGTTCCATTATTCATCAACATACTAATAAATCATAGCTGTAATGTATATAAAATCCATTACATGAGCACTTTTAGCTGTACTTTCATGGCTATCTCAATGTCCTAAATCAACTCAAAACATTTATTTACCTTCCACAGTCATTTTGACTTTGCAGAAGAGCCAGAAGTCACATAGTGCTAGATCTGGTGAATATGGTATATAAGGACACACTGTAATGTTTTTATGAACCTGCTCTTCCATTGGATGATACACAGCAGCAATGTTTACTGTATTTTTGATCACATCTCATAAGATAGTAAGGAAAGAAGACTTAGAACTGCTTAAGAAAGTGGCAAGAATGATGGGTAACTGTGAATTGGAGTGTTTTGAAGAGATGTAATGTCAACGTATCTTTTACTACAATAATTTTTTTAAAAAAATTTTAAAATTCACTGCATATTTTAATCATGCCTTGTATGTCTGGCTTTTGCTAAATATAATAGTACCTTAATTTTACATTTTTCTATAAAATAAAACAATGTAAATAAATAAATTTGGTTAACAAAGCCAATACACCAAGATTTAATTTTTTCCAATTCATGAGAAATATGATTGAGTTTTACAACAGAAGTTTTACAACAGAGTTTCACTGCTTAATGAAACTCTGAAATTCAGAGGAAAGAAATTATATTTTGGTATCTTCAGGCTACCTAGACACAAGTTCCTCAGGTGCAAAATCACTTCGACACTGCCAAGACAAGAAACACAGTGAGACACAGCAAGAGAAACACAGATACTTCCTATTCAAACATTGCAGGGAATTGCCTCTAGGGACTCCATGATCATGTGTTCTGACAGATCTGTTCACAGACAAGCAGATTTGGAAAGGAATGACACAATTGAAATCTGAAGAAAGTTTTAAGTCACTATTCTTTGCTATAGCTGTAGCTATATTCACATAGAAAACTGAATAATGTATTCAATATAAGTAGCAACAATTTTTTTCTTTTTCCAAACATTTACTTTCAAATATCTCATTAATTTAGTGAAAACCTCTTAATATGCATTGTGGAAAAAACTAGAAAATGTCAGATGTGCTCTCTTACCACAGAAACAGCATCAGATATAAATCAGCAGATCATAATATTCTTGAAAGAGCTTGATCTGATCTGTCTTTGTATCCAAATACCCAGCATATTATCTTATGTCACATAAGTATATAATAAAATGTCTGCTGAACTGAATTGTCACAGGGTCCTGGAATAGGAACTGTTTACTACCATCACATATACTGACAACCTATACATGGCACCATGAGCACTAAAACAAGAGGAGACAAAACTCTTCAAAGTGGTAATGCCCTTGAAACAAGAGTGGTTGGCACATAAGCCTCAGGCAGTTTGTGTAAAGAGAAATAGCAACACTGTAAACTTGAACAAAATGTTTGTATATGATTGCTTGATGTCAGGAATATCACTGAATACACACAATTTTTATTTGGGTAATGGATCAAAACAGACACTTCAAAAGACAAACAAATGGTCAACAGGTATATGAAAAAATGCTCAACATCACTACATCAGAGAAACACAAATTAAGACTAAAATGAAACATCAACTCACTATGGAGAGAAGGGCTATTATCAAACGAACAATAGTTTGGAGAAGACGTGGAGAAAAGGGAACCACTGCATACTGTTGGTGAGAAAGTAAATTAATCCAGCCACTACAGAAAACATTATGGAGGCTCCTCACAAAATTACAAATAGAAATACTATATGATACAGCAAACTCACTACTGGTATCCAAAGGAAATGAAATCAATATGTTGAAGAGACATCTGCATATTCCTGTACACTGCAGTACTTTTCACAATAACAAAGACAATGGAAATAATCTAAGTGTCCATTGGTGGTCAAATAAATAAAGAAAAAGTGGTACATATACAGATGAAATACTATTCAGCCACTTAAAAAATGAAATCCTGTGTTTTGAGATAATATGGAAGAAACCAGAGGTCATTACATTAAGTAAAATAAGCCAGACACAGAAAGATAAGGCCACATAATCTCACTCATAGGTGGAACTTAAAAATGTTGGTCTTGTAGAAAAAGACCAAAGAATACCACTGAACCACAATTTTTAAATCCTCTTTAGATAATAAAGGCCAGTAGAGGTCACTAGTTTTGTCCATTATAGATATTTAAAATGCACTCAGCTACCAATCACAAGAATTCAGGAAAAAGTATTCCATACCATGCAGCCTGAGAAGCTTTTGAGATAAAGTTACAAATCCATGTTTTATCTCCCAACTTATAAGGAAAATCCCCCTTATTTCTGTCATAGCTAATTATTTGTTCTTTCTCAACTGAGCCTTCACATATATTTGTTTTTATCTGCTCACACTGCCTCAAACATTGATTATTCATTCATCAATTCAATCAACAAACATTTTTCAAGCCCTGGAAATATTTAGAAAATGGGAAAAGAGGGCTCTTGCTTTCATGGAAGTTATATTCTACAAAGAAACACAATTACTCAGCAAGTAACAGAACAAGAATATCAGAAACAAAACAGGGCAACTCAATAGTATCTGTTTGTGTAAGGGAGAGGAGGTGATATTTTAGTTTTCCCATAAAATGGCGATAAGCCAGCTCTCCTATTTCTAGTTCATACCTCTTTCATCTTTCAAATCTCTCCCTTGAGAAGCACTGTCAGATTCCCTGATGTATTTTGTGTATTCCTCTTTCATGAACCCTAGATACCCTATCCAAGCTTCCAGCAAAGCACTTCCTGCAACTGCCCTAAGACCTGTGATTTACAGCAAGGCCTCACTTCCCTGGCCAGACTGTATTTAAGATCTGTAACAGTAGGTGCCTTATTTAACTCTGTGCCCCTAAGACCTAGCAGAAAAGTCCTCCAAGATGATGACAGGGGTGGCAGGGGTGGGGGAGATGAGATAAGGGGACACATTGCGCAAAGAAATAAGATATGAAATTTTTATTATAATAAAATAGTGCAGGCCAGGGATTTAGCTCAGTGGCTTAAGCCCCTGGTGGGCAAAGCGCAAGGTTCTGAGTTCAATCCCCAGTACAAAAAAAAATGCAGAAAGCAAAAACTGAAATAGTATTTTGTTAAAAGGACTAATCTACCTGTAAATTTTGGAACAAATGACTTGGGTTTTTTTACACTGTGATTCTCTGATGGCCTGTGAACTGCCAAAGAAACTCGGGAACCATAGGAGTTATGTCCCTGAGATCTGGTTTCTCTTTCCTTTGGGAGCAACTATCAGTCCTTACTTCTATTTTTTAGTTGAGCATCACAGTGACAGTTGAACTGAACTTCCCACCCAAAGACCATGGAGAGCCATAGTTCTTCCATGAATAGGCAGATGGGCCAGGGATCCTGCATGTAGCAGGGTGGAGGGGCTAGACTCCTGAGTGCTGCTACTTGCAGATTTCTAATGACTAAGCACATGGTCTGGGGTGTGCTGCCTGCTAGAAGGCAGCTCCCAGCAGAGGGCTTAATGGTAATCAGAGTAACCAGCAAACGCTAAACAAGGTAACCACAAGGCAGTAAGGACTAGGCCCCTTCTCCATTTGTCTAGTACCTTATAAACCAAATCAGGAATATATCAGATAATGAGAAAGGAAAGAGCTCCAATCATCCCACAAGCAAGGTGGTACAGAGCTAGATTTACTTTTATTTCTAAAATAAAGAACTGTGCATGAAGTCTTGGCTTCAATTCCTACTGCAAAGAAAAAATAAAAAAGTGAAGGTCTTCTGCTGGTGTTACAGAGCAAACTATATTGATGTCACAGGTCTCTGAATTGTACAAGACTGTGAGCTATTTTAAAGTAAGGACTATGACTTGCTCCCATCTGTAGTTCCAAGGATCAATTACAGTGCCTGATATATCGTATATTTGAAAAATGAACTAATGTTACTAACATATGAAATGCTTACAGAATTTATTTTGAATTTTCATTATACATTATACACAGAAACTTCTGGTTCTGGTCCAAATACAATAGCTCCATTTCTCTCTGGTCTGCTTTAAAACTAAAAATCCCTGGACACAATACACAAACAAGTACAGATGGAAAAGATGTAAGGAAGGCACAGATTGCCTAGAGACTACAAGGCTTAAAGAACAACATTGCACTGAGTTTCCTGGATTTCTTTATTGTCTCCCATACATCTCTTAACAGAGCGCTACGGAAGCCCTCAAACTGGAACTGTCAACAGGCAAATAAGAAAAATGCTCCATAGAAAGCCCATTCCCCTACCCAAATGACCAAGAAAGGGTAGATCAACAATAGAAAATCTTTTTGTTTCTGCTTTTCACAGGACAACACCAATGGAAAAACTGTACCACTACCTACTGACTTTTCAGTGGGGGCAAATAGGAAAACACAAGACAGACAGACAGACAGACAGACAGACAGACAGACAGACAGACACACACACACAGAGAGAGAGAGAGAGAGAGAGAGAGAGAGAGAGAGAGAGAGAGAGAGAGAGAGAGAGAAAGCAGGAGACCATGCTCCAATTCTCCCACCTACTGGGCTCAGTAGGGCTGAGCAGGTACCTGGTCTTCTATTTCCCATTAGGCTGCAGCACTCTGGCTCCCCTGCCAGGGTAGTATGTGAGGGATGAAGCAGAAACCAGAAGACAGTAAGACTCAGTGGTCCACTTCCACTAGGAGGGTGTTCAGTGGGGCCAAGTGAGGAGCTGGATATCCATGTCAACATCAACACCTTTGCAGAGATGGTACTGGTGGGTATAAGTGGGAAACTGAGCATGTACATATACACAGACACACACAGCCCTCGGGATATACCTCAGTACCTGACTTTTCAAAAAAGTTAAATAGGATGTAGAGACTCATAATAGCCAAAATGACTTAGAATATACTCCAAGTCACTAATCTTACTAGGAAAAATGAAAATCATAACTTGCATAAGACAAGACAACTGACAACTATTAACATTGAGAAGAAGTGGATGTTGGAATTATCTCACAAGGATTTTAAAGCAACTCTAATGACACTACTTCACCAAGCAACCAGGAAATGCCCTGGTCACAGAGAAAAAAATAGCCCTAATTAAAAAAGCTTACTGTCCCTAGCAAAAAGACCAGATATAAGGAATAGCCCAGTAAGATTAAAACACAGATAATAAGCACTCTACTCGAGCCCAAAAAAACAAGAAAATTGTGGCATCATCCACACTGAAGAAGGCTGAGTAGAGAGTGTGTCCAAACCCCTATCACATAGGCATCAATGGAAGCCATGTGGAGAACAATAATAGGGTACTCCTTGCGGCGCCCTTTTCTGTCCATGCCCGCATCCTAGTCCATCCACACCTTGTGACAATCGCTTCTCCCGAAAAAGGACACCGCATGTGGGAATTGGGCGTGGGGATCTTGAAATGTTTTGTACTGATAATTGTAATTTGTGTAGTTCACATGTGTATGTTTTTATGTAATGCTCAATATAGAGTCGAGGGTGGAGACTCCAGGGGGGTTGCTGGAGGCCCTCTAGATAACCCCTTTGTGAGGACTGATTGTGGGGTTTTGCCTTCTGTG
>PVLA01012304.1:0-45693 GCA_004027455.1 Hydrochoerus hydrochaeris | reverse complement strand
CACTGCAATAAAACTACCACAGAACCTCAGAGCAGGTCACCAGGACACAAGCAATGGGCTCAATAGTACAGCCCATTTTGTTCACATTAGCTGTTCTTTCAATCAAATAGAGGAAAATGGAAGGAAATATCAAACTTTTAAAAACAGAATATTGAATAAAGCAGTACCATTAATCAAAACTGAGCAAAACAGTGATAAATATATTTGCCTTCAAAGAGATGGTAGGAGGAAATCCTCCTTACCTGCCACACTGTATACATTCATCCTCCAAAAAGATACTCAGACTGCTGGTGCCTACTTGCTAACAGGGGTAGGGTGGGAGGGGAATGGATCAATGTCTGATTCTTAGCCCACACACCGGCAGGGCCCTAGCTGCTTACAGGCCAGCCAGCAGGCCGCCTTATCTCCCAGCGCCCAAAGTTCCAACATGATGCCGAGCTTAGGAGTCACTGACAGTTCTCGTCCTGGTGTGCCAGTGGTTTGCCAGGCCACCAGCCATTCACCAGGGAAGCGAGTAGGCCACCCACTCTCCAGTGCCCAAAGTTCCAACATGATGCAGAGTTCAGGTATCGCTGATTGTTCCTGCCCTGGTGTGCCGGCGACTTGCTAGCTGGTACAATTTTGATATACATAATGATCATATTCATCATAGGAAATTTGTACCTGTACATAATATATCTCGATTCTTTTTTTCTATTCCCCTCCCTCCCTTCAGTCCTTCCTGTTTTCCTTATTTAGAAGAGATTTGTTTCCATTTTCCGCCATATATACTTTTTTACCTTTTCCCTTCCTTCTCTTCCCTCTCTCCCTTTCTTACTTCCTAATAGTTATCATCCATTCTGGTCCTTATTTACCCATTTGATTTTTTGCACAAAAGAAACAATGAGATATGTAAACATGTGTGGCTGATTTGTTTCACTTAGGAGTATAGACTCAAGATACATTGATTTAGCTAAAAATATCTTAAGTTTATCCTTGTTTATGACCAAGTAGTGCTCCATTGTAGAAAAAAACACACTTTCTTTATCCATTCATCCATACATAGGCATCTGGGCTGTTTACAAGATTTATCTATCACAAATGTGCTGCTATATATATGGGTGTGCATGTGTTGCTGTGGTATCATTCCTGAAGATATCAAGATGGGTAATAGTTGGAATGAAATGGAAATCAAGTTTTAGTTTTTTGAGAAATATCCATACTGATTTACATTTTGGTTGTACTAATTTATACTCACACTAACAGTGGCTCTTTTTTCCCCAAAGCCTCATTAGTATTTTTTATTGGTTGATTCTTAATGATGGCCATTTTTCCTGAGTGAGACACAATCTCAGTGTTGTTTTAATTTGCCTTTATTGAATGATAAGTGATGTTGAATATTTTTTTCATATTCTTACTTATTCTTTGTATTTTTTCATCTGAGACATGTCTCTACTCCTCAGATGTCCATTTTTGGATTGGGTCTTTAAATCTGGGGACTGCAATTTTTTATTTCTTTATTTATGCTACACATTAATTAGTCCATTGTTTGAGCAATAGGCATGCTATGTTTTATGTCCGAGTGTCCCCTCAAAGCCTCATGCAGTGAAGGGGAGGTGTTTTTTGGAGGCAAGTGAATCTAGAGTTTGTGACTGATTCATTGCCTACTGCTTGGATTATGGATGTGAATGCGGTACCCACCCTGGAGTGGGTAGCCTACATACAATATAAGGGACAGAAAGAGTCTTCTCTTACACTCCTTCCTTTTTGCTCTTACTGCTTTTGCTGTTTTTCACCACCATGAATTGCTGCACTTCTTCTGCACTACCCTGCCTTGGATCCAGCTGATTATGGATTGAAACCTCCACAAACTGAGCTAAACCTTTCATTCTTTAATTTGGGGTGTGAGACATTTTGTCCCAGCAACAAAAGAAAAGTAACCAAGACAAAGTAGTACTTTTTTTTTCATTCTGTGGGTTGTCACCTTATTCTGTTGGTTTCTTTTGATGTACAAAAGATTTTTAGTATGATATGATTCTACTAGTTGATTATATGTAACATTTTCTTTTCTTTCTTGCTTGCTTGTTTGCTCACTTCTTGCTTTTTGAGACAGGGTCTCACTATGCAGTTCAGGGTGGCCTTGAACTCAATTTGTAGGCCAGGCTAGCCTTTAACTCACAATGATCCTCCTTGCCTCAGCCTCCTGAGTGCTGGGATTATAGGCATGTGTCACCATGCCTGGCTGTAACATTTTCTGTGCAATTAGGTTTTGTCCATAAAGTTTTCGGCTACACTAATGTCTTCAAGAGTTTTACCTATTTTATTTTCCAGCAGATTTAGTCTTTCTGTTTTAATATTTAGATCTTTGAGTCATTTAGATTTTAGTGTAATGCATAGTGTGAGATATAGGTGATCTTCTGCACGTACAAAACCAGCACTTCCAGCATCATTTATTAGAAAGGCTATCTTTCTGCTAGAGAAAGGGTTTGGCCCCTTTTTCAGAGATAATGTGTTTATGTGTTTGTAGTTGTTTCTGCATCTTCTAGTTCATTCCATTGATCCTCAGGTTTTGGTTTTTCTTTTTTGCCAGCACCATGCTGTTTTTATCACAGTAGCTTTGTAGTATAACTTCAAGTCAGGGATTGTGATGTTCCCTGCCTTGCCTTCATTGTCTGGGTTTGCTTTTGCTACTCTAGGTTTCTTCTAGTTCCAAATGAATTTTTGGGTATTTCCCTCTAATTTTGTGAGATATGCTATCAGTACTTTGATTGGGATTGCATTAAATCTGTGTAAGAGTTTTGGAAGTAGGGCCAATTTCACTATATTGTTTCTTCCTACTTAAGAACAAGGGATATCTTTCTGTTTTCTAATATCCCCTTCAATCTCCTTTTTCAGAGTATTGTAGTTTTCAATATCAAAATCTTTTATTTCCTTCATTACGTTGAATTTTAAGAGTTTAAATTTTTTAATGCTTTTGTGGAAGGTGTGGTTTCCTTAAGTGCTCTCTCAGTGAGTTAGTTTTTTATGTACAGGAATATTATGGATTTTTGAGTGTTGGCTTTATATTGAGTTATGCTACTTAAAATGCTTATTAAATCTAGAAGTCTTTTTGTGGATTTTTTTTGAGTCTTCTGTGTAGAGTATCATCTCATCTACAAATAATGACATTTTAACTTCTTCTTTTCCTATGGTTATTCCTTTTATTTCTTTCTCTTATCTAATTACTTTGGTTACTGTTTCCATAACTATATTGAATAGGAGAGGTGATAGTGGGTATCATTGTCTTATATCTTATTTTAGAGTGAAAGCTTTCGGCTTTTGAATATTTAGTGTTATATTGGCTGTTGGTTTGTCATAGATGGCTTCTATCAGATTGAGATAAAGTCCATATATTCTAATTTTCTGCAGGTTTTTTCTTTCTTCACAAATGGGTGCTATACTTTAGGAAATGATTTTTCTGCATGTATTGAGATGATCATGTGGTTTTTGTCCTTGGTTCTCTTAATGTCGTATATTACATTTATTGATTGCGTATGATGAATGCATTCCTACTTGGTTACAGTGTATAATCTCTTGATGATTTGCTGCATTCTGTTGGCCAGAAAGAAAAAACTTTTGCATCTATGTTGATTAGGAAAAATGGCCTGTTGTTATATTTTTTGGTTGAATCCGTCTATGGTTTTGGTATCAAGATAAAGCTTGTTCCAGGAATGAATTTGGAAGTATTACTTCCTTTTTGATTTCATTAAAGAGTCTGAGGAATGGTTTAATTACATCTTCTCTAAATTACTTGCATAATTTTGCAGTGAATTTTACAAGACATTAAGATTTCTTTATGGTAGTTTTAAAATTACTTTCCCAAATTCACTGCCTCACATTGAATTAAATAGAATTTTCATACCTTTTAATTTAACTTTGGTAATTGATATGTATCCAGGAAATGTCCATTATTTTGTGTGTTCCATTTTATTAGAGTATGGCTTTTCCAAATAGGTATTGATGATATTCTGGATTTCTGCAAGATCTTCCTTCAATTAATTCATTATTTATATACTATTTTCTTAGTCTGTTTCATTAATTTATGCCCTCAGCTTTTAAATTTTCTATCTTATATGTGTTTTGGTTCAACTTGTTATTTTGTTCCTGGAAGCTTGAGGTTCAACATTAGGTTATTTATTTGTGTTCCCTCTGTCTATGTGATGTATGCATTCAGAGTTATAAATTTCCTAGCATGGCTTTCATTGCACCCTATAAGTTCTGGTATGTCATATTAGCATTATTGTTTAATTGTAGAAAGAAATTTCTTCTTAATTTAATCTGTGATCCATTGGTATTTTTAGGAGGGTGTCATTTAATTTTCATGTGTTTATGCAGCTTTTTTGGTTTCTTTTGCCACTGATTTCCAATTTCATTGCACTATAGTCTGATAATGTGCATGGAATAATTTCAGTTCCTTTGTATTTACTTAAGCATATTCTACGAGATAGTATGTGGTCTATTTTTTAGAAAGTCCCATGTGCAGCTGAGAAAAATGTGGGTTGTCATCTTGTGAGGTGGAAAACTAGGTGTCTACTAAGTTCATTTGTTCAAGGTTTGGTTCAGTTCTGATGTTGCTTCATTGATTTTTTTTGTATTGTTGATATATTGTGACTGAGATATTTGATTTTTTATGTCTGTTAATATTTGTTTTATATAGATGAGTGTGCTAGTATTTGGAACATATATATTTATAATTATTAACTATTGTTTTGGATCATTCTCTTAACAAGTATTTAGTGACCTTCACTGTATCTTCTTATCAATCTTGGTTTAAAATCTACTTTGTCTGCAAGTAGAATAGTGGCTCCTGACTTTTTCTGGTTTCTTGTGCATGAAGTACTATTTTCTATCCATTTGACTTTCAGTATATGCATCTCATTTAGAATTAAATGTGCTTCTTACATGGAGTGTAGTCTTGGTGCTTGTTTCTTGATCCATTCTGCTAACGTGCTTCTTTTGATTGGTGAATCGAGACCATTTTCCTGGATGGTTATAACTGGTATGAATTGACTTATCTTTTCCATATTAATTTCCTGTTAGTGGTTCCTTTTGTTTCCCATTGGTTTAATTGCTTGCCTTGTCTGTTGAATTCACTCTGTTGGAATTCATAAAATTCCTACTTTCATTGTCCTTTTTAAAAAATAACTATATCCTTTTGAAGGTTTTGGAATGCTCACTTGGTACTTGTGAATTTCTTCAGGTATTGATTTTTTGTGCAAGTATCTTATTTCTCCCTTGATTTTGAAAGATCATTTTGTGGGGTACATTAATCTGGGTTGGAGGTTGTTATCATTTAGAGCTTGAAATATTTCTTTATATTCTCTCTTTGAATATAGAAAAATGGTTTGCATTAGAGAAGTTTAATGTCATTCTGATGGTTTGTACTTTGTGATTTTTTTTTGTCTAAAAAAGATTTAGCAGTTTGTTCTTGTGTTGAATTTCTGAAAATTTGACTGTTTTGTATGCCTTAGTGTAGTTTTTTTAAATGTCATTGCTAGTTGGATTTTTTTATGCCTTACTAATCTGTATGTCAAATTCTTTTTCCATGACTGGGAAATTTTCTGCCATTACTTCTGGGAACAGGACTTTTAAAAATATTTTCCATATCTTCTGATTTTTTTCATCAGTTCCAATTAATCTTGTATTCTCTTTGCATCATTTCACATCTTTTGAATTGATTTTTTATGGTCTCTGTTCTATTTTTGAGAAACCATTCATTTCATAATTGCTAACTGTGAACCTGTCATCTAGATCTGATATTCTGTCCTCTCATTTGTTGATTCTTCCTAGTATACTTTCAATAGAATTTTTAATCGCCTGGATTTTTTTTTGTTTGTTTTTCAGGATCCTGGGAATCAAATTCAGGACCTCATGCTTGCCAGCCTGGCACTGTGCCACTGAGTTAAATCTCCAGCTCTCTTTTAGTTATTTCTAGTTCTTTTCTATGTTTCCTATTCATGATTTTCATCACTTGCCTAAGGTCTTCATTTTTTTGGTATGTACTCTAGATTCATTTACCATATCCTTCATTATGGTCATTATCTCTTTAGTTATTTGTGAAAACATTTCTGATTTTTTTTTCTAGATTCTCATTCATCTACTATGTTACTACTTCTGCTGCTGCCATTCCAGAAAGTTCAGCTGGGTGGCTTTTGATTTCGTCTACCTCAATGCTCTTTGGATTTGCCTTTGGCAAAGGGGAACTCTGTAGCTGTATTTTGCCTCTGTGTCTTTTAATTTTCCATTTTTTCAATTTGTTTTGCTGCATTGGTGCTTGTATACTGCTTCTGGTACATAGCTTTATTACTAGTATGTAGTTTTTAGAAGATGATTATTTTTGAGAAATATGTTCTAGATATAGCTGGCTTTTGGCTTATAAATCTGTTCCAATCCTGCCTCTTGAATTTATTAGGGGTGAAAAATTGCTGCCTACTTGGCCTAGCACCTTGTTTTATGGTACTGGGCCATGGTATTGCTATGACCTCCATACAATCTCAGTATTAACATACAAGGCAGAACTACTGATCACAGAAATTATGTCATCTTGACTAAAGTAGTACAGTTAATAATAACAATAGCATAAAGCACAGTTGAGAAAATGACAAACTGCAGTGAGTTACTTTGCCACTTTTAATCACATGTACAAGGTTTATATTTATATAAAAAATCTAAAATAAATCAGAAAATTATATACAGTAAATATTTTTGCAATAGAGAAATTTTACCTCAGGGGAGAAAATTTAAAAGTAGTAAGAAGAAAAAAATATAGAAACAAAAGAAGAGAAAGTGATTCAAAACTTGGCTGAAAGACAAATGAAGATTACCCAAGCTTTTAGGAAAATGATGAAGAAGATAAGAGGGAAAGAATGAAGGAAGAAACAAGAACAAGATCTAAGGAAAACGAAACAAAACAAAAACCCTAAAAAACATGTTGACACTCATGCAAAACAAAGTCAAATTATCTAGAGGGAAAAAAAGCAAGGGAAA
The DNA here is from genome assembly GCA_004027455.1 of Hydrochoerus hydrochaeris. Lineage (NCBI taxonomy): Eukaryota > Metazoa > Chordata > Mammalia > Rodentia > Hydrochaeridae > Hydrochoerus > Hydrochoerus hydrochaeris. The sequence goes on along the minus strand of PVLA01012304.1, from coordinate 38,688 downwards.
AACATTTCTATGTGATTTCAAGCTTATGATTGTCTTCTTGGGTCTACAGCTTTGTGGTAGTGTCCAATTCAGGATATGTCTGCTGCCACTGGTAGATAAATGGGGTAGACAGAACCCTGGTTTATTCTGGATGATCCTAGCAAGCCTGCAGTAGGATTAGGGTGAAGCGATACATAATCCCTGTCAACCTGCAGTAAGAATAGGGTGGAGTGCTGATTCTAGTGCATTCAACTCCACAGAAGTTCAGTCTGAGCCTGGCTTCTGCTTGTGAAGTTGGAGCTTAAGTTGTTCCACAACCATACTTAGGTGTCTCTTATCTGCCTGAGCTTAGGTCCCTGACCTTGGAAATCTCATGTGCTTATGCCTCACCCAGACACTGGGAGTTCTGAGATGGTTATTCCGTGGTTATTTTGGGGCCTGGGTTCAGTTGCCCCTTCCCTAAAACGGCATCTGGATATGCATCCTCTCTAAGCAATGCTTGAACTAGAGTCACTCATCAGTTGTAGTTTACGGTATGCATTGCTCAATCCCTTTGTTTTTCACCCTCACTATGTTTCTTTAGATTCAAGCCTCCTCTCTCATGCCGTGAGTTGGGAGTCAGGGAGAATTATAGTTTTGTACTTTTTGCTATATTAATTTTTTGCCTCCAAAGCGAGGAAGTATATTTCTTAAACTGATTAACATTGAGCTTGGTCATATGACTTGTTTTGGTAAGAATGACAAGAGCACACATAGCCACAAACAAAGGCTTAAATGTTCTTGTGTTGTTGGCATGGCCTTTTGCATTACAAGAATGTATTCTAGGTAGCAAGTTGAATGAAAATAAACTGTCATGTTCAAGTGACCAGAGTGTTTTCTGAAACCTGAAATCAAGACCAGCTTATTCTAGGCAAGCTCTGTAGAATCACACTGACTTAGAGACTTGGGAGGGAGAAATAAATGCTTCTTTCCGAGAGCTGTTGAATACAACATACTCAAAACACAGTGTGTTGTAGCAAAAGCTGACAAATAAACTCAGTAAACACAGTTTACTGAGGAAAACAACAACAACAACAGCCTCAAAACCTCCCCACAGGAAACAGCCTTCAAATTGTGAATTTTGAGAGGAAGAGGATATTAACAAGGATGACAAAGACAAATTTGCAGATAAAGATAGAATAAGTCTTTACAAGATAAGTAAATGTTTGTTCTTACACCACAGTGGCTTTTTAAAAAAATATTCTTATGAGTGCCCTTCAGTCTGAATTTCACATCAGTGAATATAATCTCTGCCAGTGTTTGCTTTCCACCCTCCTTCATGACCAGGGAAATCCTTTTAGAGAGATAGCACCTAGTGCTGATAGACTGCAGTATCTAAGTGTTCCTCCAGTATTAGAGCTGAACTTTTATTTTCAAATATTTTATTAAAATACAGGGTTGTTTAAGTAGAGTAGAAAACTTGAAGTCAAAGTCCACCAATTCTATGACTAAAAGAAGGTTGTTCCTGTTCGCAATAGTTTTGCATAGTTTTGCATAGCTCTCTAGTCTTGAGGTTTTAGACGTCATCTACTCAAAATTGTCATAATGTACAATCTGTGCATATTTATGTAATATAACTTTAAATGGCATCTTTTATTATATTTTATAAATTTAAAAGTCATCTTACATTTGTAAAAGTAGCTACCCAGCACCACTGATTGTGAGTGTGGTAGAGGCAGCCAAACAACTGCTAGTCTTTGTATCTCTCCTTCCATAGTTCAGAGTTCTTCCAGAGATTTGCATTTCTATCTTCTGTCTAGGTGTGGTCTGAAGACTAGATGTCATTACTGATATGTGGGTTAAAGAGAGGTATCTCTTCTGGAACCAGAATTGTCGGAAGTGTGTCTATGTTTGCATAATTTTATTCCTTTGCCAGCTGGAAGTTAATTCTAGGCCCATAGAAGAGCCATGGAAGGAAGTGCCTGGTTTTTCTAACTACCAGGTAGATGAAAAGAGACTGCAAACCAGAAATGTCCTCTCCCAACTGCACTGTAACACACTTGTGAGCCACAGTTGTATACAAGGTATACACATTTTCAAGTTCATTTATTGCAGCACCTTGCATCAAAATATATAACTGACTAAAAGTGGAAAAAATCTTATATTTATACCACTGTTGGTACCATTTGTTTAGGTTGGGATTTAATATGGCCCCCCCCAAAAGCCTCATTGTGTGGAAGGCTTGGCTGATGATAGGCTTTGGGGAAGTTATCAGATCATAAGGGCTATATATTTACCATTGGATGAATCCATGATGAAATCATAATCTTATGGCTTATTGGGGAGGTGATGGAAATAGAAGGTAGGGCTCAGTTGTAGGGAGTGGGTCAGGTGGATGTATCCTTGAATTTAGGGAAATAACTAGTTCTTAGGTTCTTCTCTTGTGTTGTCTCCCAAATCCCCAGCTTCCTAGCTGCCAAGAGAGGGTAAAGGATTCCTATGTTAAAGCAGTTCATGTTTCTCACACTAGCTAATATGCCATGTATCCTAGACAAACTCTCAACCTTAACTCTTCTACTCAGGTGCCTTTCTGAAAGTAGGAAAAGAAACAAAAAGAAAACAGCAGAGAGTCTGCTTTGCCATATCATATCTTTCCACTGTGATGTTCGGCCAGACCTCAGGCCCACACAATGGAATCAGCTGCCCCTACACTGAAGCCCCTGAAATCATGATTCAAATAAATGTTTAACTCTTTATGTTACTTATATCAAGTATTTTCTCACAGCAACCAAAGTAAACTAACATACCATCATTGATAACTGTATTACGTATTTGGAAATATTAGCCTAGTGCTTACATGAACTCATAAAATGTCATGTGAATGATATTTTTGCTGTTATTCTTAGACTTTTGCTGACAGTTAATGTGAGTATTCTTTTTTTTTCTTTTAAATGTTTGGAACCTGCTATTGAGATGTTGCTGACTTTGAAATGGTACAAAACCATGTCGGCATTTATTTTGATCCTTGGTAGGAGAACAGTCAAATCATACACCATTGTTAATAAAAGGAAGTGGCTGAGAGGTCAAGTGAGGCATGCACCTTCTCAGTGTGCTTTTGAAGTTATATAATTGAAAGCATCTGTCTCTGACATCAGAAGGAGCTCCTTTGTTCTGTTGCTAACCTGTGATCATTGCTGATAACCTGGGGAAGCTCCAGAAGGAGAATTTTTAAAAACCCACTTGCTGTTTTCTTTTTTTCTTTTCACTACCTTCAGAAAGGCACCTGAGGAGAAGAGCTAGGGTTGAGAACCTGTCTGGGATGCATGGCATATTAATTAGTGTTAGTAAAATTTGTTGCTGTAACATAGGAGTCTTTTACAGTCCTTTTGGTCAGGAGTCATCTTTTGCTCTTTCAACTACTCTTGATTCCTCTATAGCCTTGAAGTCCTTTCCATTGGGTGGTGGGTAGGTAAGAGGGGAATTTATGCAGGAATTTTCTTTTGCAGTGATTTTGTGTTGAATGTTTGCTAAAACCATCCCTTTCTGCAAATACAGGTAGAACACTGAGAGGTTTATAGACAGTCTTATGAGTCCTCCCTACACTTCTCCATTTTGCTGAGCCAGGATTCCTTATTGTTGATCAGGTTTTTCCCTCACTCATTATAGTTCTGTTGGCTGACACTTGTCTCCCTTAGAATTTCATCTTTTTGTTGTCTCCTGAGGGATTCACAGAATATTTAGCATATCAGCTTTCCAAATAAAATCACAATCTGGACTTTTTCTTTCCCAAAGATTTCCCTACTTCATTTTTTGATGCTGTAAAAGAATAACTCAAAGTAGATAATTTATAAGGAATAGAGTTTGATTTTTTTTTTTTTTTTGGTACAGGAATCAAATTCAGGACCTTGCACTTGCCAGGCAGGTTCCGTGATCTATATCCTCAGCTTTTTTTTTTTTTTTTTTTGTACTAGCAATTGATTTCTTACAGTTCTGGAGGCTGGGGAGTTTAAGATTAAGAGGCCTCAATGTGCAAAACTTTCTCCCCTATGTCATTCTATGATGGTGATTGGAAAGAAAGAGCATAAGAGGGATACTAAGCTAGGCTGAGCTTGCTCTTGAAATCAGCTCATTTTCTCAGCAACACAGTCATTTCTGCAGAAACCTCCACTGGGGATTAAGTTTCCAACACAAGAACTTTGGGAGAAACCACAGTACTTCCTCATTTAGAAATAATGATTATGATGATAAAATTATCATGAAATCTATATTAGCTTCCTGTTATTGAAAGCTGTGTGCCAAATTTTGTAAATACCTTGTGTTTGATATACCAGCTGACAGCTCTGTCAGTGAAGTATTGTGATTATTCCCATATTATAGATGAGCAAACCAAGGCCAGACCATTTCTGTAACTTGTCAAGCAACATAATTAGTTAGTGGCAGAGATTTAAAATCCTATCCTAATCTCAGTTGCTTGCTTTTAACTACTATTGGTGCTGCCCTGAAAAAAAAAGAGTAGGACTTGTAAGCAGATTTTGTTCTCTTAGAAAGAATTCCACCTCTTTGTACTTATGGCTGAGATCTGAGATCACAGATTCTCAGCCTTAGCTTGTACAGTAGAATGGAGAAAGCAGACCTAGGCTGAGAAGAAAGAGAAAATATTAGGCACAATTACTATTTCCATGGCCATATAGTATCTATTATATAAAGCAAAGAAACTGAAACCATCCAGAATCTCAAGCTGAGGGCATTGATCCAGGGCATTGCTTACATAATATTGGAAGGTTGGAAAAAGATGAAGGGTAGATGTGGAAACAGAATGGAAGGAGGGACTGGGTAATGTAGTTACTGTTAAGGACAAAGAGATTAATATTAAAGGAGTCTATGTGCTGGATAAGGGGGCATTGCTATAGTGTTTATTCCCACATTATGGGACTTAGCCCACCTGGGGGCCCTAGACTGTGGTCATTGTGGGGTGAATGCCATGAATGGTAATACATATATTTGCTTTCTGATGCTGCTGGAGCAAGCCAAGAACAATGTAAGAGAGCAAAGAGTCATTTCCTCTTCTTTAGTCTCTGCACTGTACACCCTACCTGGACAGCAGTTAACTAGGACACCTGGGAAATGTAGATCACAGATTCTCAGCTGTAGCTTATGCAGTACAATGGAGAAGGCAGGCCTAGGCTGAGAGGAAAGAGAAAATATCAGACACAATTCCTTTTCCATGGCGGGAGTAGAGGTCCATGCTGACAAGGCAGTAAGCATGTGCTGTGAAGGTATGTGTGGGCAGCTCCCTGAGAAGAGATTGGATTTGGCTTGGGTAACTGAAGAAAGATTTACTTTTCCCCTCAGCAAGCGCCATGCATTCAGATAACTGTTTTGTAACGATTGGCACGATTTTAGGGCTTGAAGCCAAGTGCAGACTTTTAACAGCTGACAGTTTTCTGCGTGATCCTAAAAGGAGGAGGCACCTCAGCTGTCAGGGTCATTCCAGGAGTCATTAGCTCTACTGAACATTTTTTCCTTTTAGCCACAAATCATCCTAGTCTGTCTATCTATCTATCTATCTATCTATCTATCTATCTATCTATCTATCTATCCATGGATGTCCTGGTACCATGGATAATTTCCTGGGAGACTTTTCTTCTCCTTGAATTACCCATTTATTCTTGTGAGAAAATGCTGTAGGGAAGAGGAAGAGCACGACATCAGGTAGGGGAGAGGACAGAGTCTGCCATTTGAAAAGCTGTGTGGCAATTTCACCTTAGTTAGGGCTGTCACAGGACTGATGAATGGTCCCCTCTAAAATGCTAGTGATGTTAAAATCTCCCTCAGGTCTCAGCGTGGGCCTACCTCATCTCGTGCATCCAGAAACAGGTCAGTAGGTGGCACTGTGGTGTTAGAGGATAAAACTGCAAGAGAAATGCTGAGAAGAAGGAAATTTATGGAAAAGGTAAGGAGTGTGTGTGTGAAGGGGGGAGGCAGGTGGCTTGGAAAGGAAGGGCAGCATGAATATGCATTCTCATTCAATGCCTTTCCAGTTCAGGTGAGCATTTCCCCATCACATCTGGGCACACACAGAAAAATTCAATTACTGTTGCAAACTACCTTGGGTACTTTCAAATCAAATTGTAGACTTGTATTAGGAACAGCTGACTGGCTGACTATGCTGGGTGTGCCACTTGCAAGAGATGTTTGGCTTCTCCATTCCTCTTTCTCCTTTGTTTTTATCTTTCTTCTTTTTTTCTTACCACTTTCCTATTTTCTCATTTTAATTTTATACATTTTCCACTCTCTAATATTCATTTAATTTGGTTTAAGAGTTTTGTGTGTAGTCCTGTTTTGTGAGATATTATAGCATATTAAATGGGAAGTGTAGCTACCTACAAGATACTAGGCGCCAAGCTGGGCACTTTAATACTCACTTTAATCCACTAAAACATTTAGTCTATTCACTTATCTAACTGGTGTTTCTTGAGTATTTACTGTGTCATGTGCTACTTATAATAGGGAAACAAAAGTAATAAAAAGCTCTAATCATTTTGTTCTAATCCTTTCTAATCATCTCTTCTGTTTTAGAGCCTGAACCACAGATTTTGCTTGGCTTTCTCTCATATTCTTGCAGCTGTGAAGTTAGACTGAGCTCAGATCTATTTCTCTTACTTCCTAGCTTGTGGAAGTTGGTTACTTTAGTTAATTTTTCAGTGTTCTGGTTTTCTCATAGAAGAAAATAGGATAATTTTTCACTTCAAAGGATAGTCTTAGGAATAAAATAAGATAATATACATCAAAGTTGAGAATACTGGCACATAGCAAATACTCAGCAAATATTAGCATTACTGTCAAATTATGTTTTAAAATCACTTCCCCTGGAAGATATGAGGTCTATTTTTATAGGCCCAGAAATGCTTCTGAAGTGTGTACCAGATACAGTGGGAGCAGTTTGACTTTACTATAAGGAGTTAGGAAAACATCACATAGGAGTTATCTTTGCTCTGAGGAAATATGGGAGATGATCTTGAACCAAAAGAATCATATGCTGCAGAAGGTTAAATAAAACTTGCATCCCCTGTTAGTGCCTCATATTCACATATTACAAACCATTTCAGTGGGGGGAGGTGTCACATAATCCCTAGAGTTAAGCATTTTTATTTTGGGGGCAGGAGACTCCAGTTCTGGACCCCTGATTTGGAATCCCTTTTAGGTTGAACTTTCTCTGTCAAGACAGTAAGGAAAGTTAAGAGAGTTTAGTAGCTATTGTTAGTGCCTCATTCAGATACAGAGGAACACTAAGGCTAACTGGGATGAAGAATGCCAGAGCATGAGGTTAGGAAAGAGAGGGCAGCTGCACTGAGAGTCAGCTCCTCCCTGCCCTCCCTGCCCTCCCTGCTTGCTGTCTCCATCTCCCCTAGCCCATGGCTCTTATTAGCCTATGATTCTCTAGCTGGTTCTATGTGTTTAGCACAGATTTTGGGAGGAGCTCACCAATGGCAAGTGACATAGTGGTCATCTTGGAATCCTCTGATTTCTAGCCAGATTTTTTTTGTCTTGTGCTATAGGAAGACTCTTTTGCAGAGATGATCCCTTAAAAAGGCTGCTGAAGAGTGATGATTAATGCATTAGGGGTGGGAACCCCTATCCTAGCAAGTAGTTTCTTTTGACAGAGAATGAACTAAACAGATAAGAGAGAAAAAAAGAATCATGTTTTGGTGTTTAATTTGGCAGCCTGTAGTCATTTTAATTACTCTGAAATAATTATCTCTGGCACTCAGCTGGGTTTGTCTTTGCAGGACTTGTGAGTCATTCTCCCACATGTGAATAAATCAAGCAGGTTGAAAGGAAGGACTGGAGCCAAGTGACATGGAAAAGAGGTTCAATGGGAAAGGCTTGAAAATGGCAAACTTTAAGTCCCAAAGAGAAATTGATTTGGAACATTGTGTCTTGGTGTCTGAGGCAAATGGTACTAGTGATTGAAAACAGAAGGAAATGAATATCAAGGCTATTTTAAGAAAAAAGTATTTTGAGTTGAACGTGGAGAGTAACACTGGAGTGGTACTAGAAAAGGGACAGTTATAAAGGGTGACCCTTCCAGTGTCAAAAGCAAAGATTTTGGGGGCAGACAGACCTGCTGAATTGGAATCTGTATTTTCTCACTTAACATTTCAGTTTCATAGAACAAATCATTTTATTTTTCAGTGTCTGTTTCCTTATATATATATGACAAAGTTAGAAAAATTTCCTTTGATTCTGAATCCTCCCTGCTGTGTGTGTTGGATTATCCTGCTGCTGCTAAGGCTAAAGAAAAGGATGGAATGTGAGGCCAGTCTGTCAGACCCAATGTCCTTGGCAGACATTGCTAATCCCAACTTTCTCTTCAGTTGAGCCTAGTTGTGGCATCAGAGTCCCTCTCAAATACTGTTCTGAAAGCGTCCCCCAAACTAACCAAGTTAGCACCTTCAATAAACAAGAAACTACTCCTTATTTAAAGTGCTTCCCTTCGATCATCTTACCCGTAAAATGAGATGCTTGAAGAAGAGATCTTTGAAATGTGAAACTCTCTGATATTTTAAGAGAAAAAGAAACAGATTCCCAAGGGTTGGATTATTTCTGCTTCTACTCTGTTCTTTGGATACTCTGTGGTCAGTCAAGAACTCAGTTTGTAAAATTGGGGCAATTTAAGAGAACAGGAACAAGTCCAGGAAATGGGAAGGTCAGCAAGCAGTGGGAGTCTATGCTTTCATCTTCAGTCTCCCTGGTCCTTGTGTTCCATTTCTCTTACCATGACCCTAACGTAATAAATATACCAGTCCCTTCCAAGCCTGGGTGATCACACTCTGAGACTTCCTCTCAGAGGTGCACACTGCCTTGCTTTCAAGTCAAGTCAAGGGTGCATCCTGCCTCTCTGACTGCTCACTGGCCTCCTCATCTAGCTTAGAAATCTACTGGTTATAACTGACCTGACTCTGACTTTTGAATGATGACACTTATATGGTTGTTAAAGATTTTATTAACTTTTAAATTATGTAGTTAATTTGTTTTCATGGTAGTAAAATGAGAAAATATGGGTACACCAAAAGACAAAGTTTGTCGTTACTCTCTGGTTGTACTGTATTCTTCAATCTTTTCTGTGTATAGCTATATATCTATTTAAGGTAATATTTTATGAACACTTTAATCAACATGTTTATAGATTATATTTGCAAATTATAAATATGTTCTTCCTTCTTGTTTAACATACTATCATTTTGATTTGATTTGTCTTTCTGCTCAAACTATTTTTCAATTCAAACATTTCTTGTGTCTACTCTGTGTGGTATACCCAAAGTCCATGTGTTCCTTTGGAGCCCAGAGCCTTACAGAAGCAAATAGACACAAAAGCCTAATTATTCCTTGACAAACTTAAGGAGAGATGTACATAGTTTTACAGGGACACAGGGAGGAACACTAGAAGGCAGAGACAGGAGTCTTTCAGGGTGAAGTTGGATAGATGGTTAACTTGATTGACATGTGAGAGTTCCCAGGAGATTAGGAAGGCACACTTCTTAAATCTATGTGAATTACAGAGGAGTAACTTGGGTACCATCTCTAGACTCTGGCCCTTTCCTCTCTAGAACTGTTACCTGCTCTCCTTTCTGCCCACCATAAACTGAGAAGACTTGCTCTTCTGTCCCCTTTTACCATGAAGCTTCTGCCTTGGAGCCAGCTGACTATGTATTGTGTCCTCTGAAACAATCAGCAAAATAAACCTTTCCTTCTTTTAAACTGTGAATGATGTGTATTTTACCCCGGAAAATGGAAAGCTGACCCTCACAGCGTGGTTGACTCATAGTTTAAAAGGTTGTTTTGAGTATTGTGGAAAAGAATAAAAGAAAAAGATTGGAGGCTGAGGCTGATTAAGGAACTACTGCAGCTACTCTGGTAAAGAGTAATAGTAGCTCATGTCATGATGGTAACAGATGAAGTAAGAAGAAACAGTCTGAATTGGGTTATATTTTGAACAGACAGCTGAAGGCTTGCTGGAAGATTGGCTATGAGAGTTGAAGGAAACAAAGATACCAAGATAAGAATTTTTTCTTTAATTTGGACAACTGAGTAAATTGATGTAAACATGAGAGAGGAACCAGTTCTTTATTTCAGAATCAAGTCCATGTCTACATTGAGCTTTTGTCATTGGGGTTTTCACCATGTTTGTTTGGACAATATGTTTGGAATCCCAACTTTCATGTGAATGGTCTTTGAAGGGACTTAGACAGAAGCATATTTGAATTTATTTCATGGGAAGTACAAATATGAAAGCACAGCACATTATGTTCTAATGGAAATATATTTAGGCATCAGTCAACATTACTACCAGGCTCCACCAATTGGGAGCCACTGAAATAAAGAGATTTCCATAATTTAGTAATGTTTGTTCCCCAAGAGGGAAGTAATATGTTGTTCTATTTAAAATAGATGCTATAATGCTAGAGAAATTGGATTGTTAGATATACTCTCATGCCTCATTAGAGGTCATGTGGTTTGGATTTGTGTACATTGGAACTAGGACTCTCAGTCAAATTATTCAGGTAAATGTAATTATAACACCATAAAGCATGATAGGAATAAATGATTTCCTACAATTTTCTCTTTCCCTGAACTGATTGTGTATGTGTATGTGTGTGTGTGTGTGTGTGTACACTAAGCTGATAAAATATTTTGCATTGTGTGAAGAAATCCTTAAGGAAGACATATATTGCTTAGTTAGCTGACCTATGAGGTATTATGTGGCTGGGATCATTTTGTGTTGTATTTCAAAAACCAAGATGAACAGGCAGCCAGCTCACCGCCCTGGTAAGGGGCTGTGGCCTCACAAGCCCCCACTGATCCAGGGCAAGAATTATTGATGTTTTCTGAGCTCTGCACCATGTTGGAACTTGGGGCGCTGGGAGAACAGGCAGCCAGCTCACCACTCTGGTAAGCAGCTGGCAACCTGCTGGTGTGTGGGCTAAGAATCAGACATCGATCCATGCCCCTCCCCTCCCCATTAGCAAGTGGGAGCCAGAGGTCTGAGTATCTCCTGGGAGGATGAACATATGCAGTGTGGCAAGTAAGGGGGATTTCCTTCTACCAGCTCTTTGAAGGCAAATATTTTTATCACTGTTTTTCTCAGTTCTGATTAATGGTACTAGTCTATTCAATATTCTGTTTTTATAAGTTCGACATTTCCTTCCATTTTGCTCTACTTGACTGAAAGAACAGCTAATGTGAACAGAACGGGATGTACTATTGTACCTATTGCTGTTGTCTTGGTGACCTGCTGTGAGGTTCTGTGCCAATTTCACTGCACTGTCTCAGATGGCTCTGATCTGTCTTGTTCTGCTGTATTTTGCTACCTTCAAAAAAAAATAGATAACAAAGTAACAAAAAACCTCCAAAAAACTCCCAACTCCACCAAAGCTGATCCGTGGGGCATGGATGAGGAGAAACTCAAAAACAGAGCAACAGAATTATATAAGGTGGTTAAAAAGTAAATAACAACAAAACAGATCTTAAGGTACTGAGCAATCTGAAACAGGATATAACTAAACAGATAATGGACTTAAAAAGCAAAAGAAGAAAAATAAAGTGCTCTAAAGGATAGAACTGCATGTATGTTTAAGTGTGTAGGATTGATAACCATGTTGCTAAGTTTTTATTGGATCATTGAACAGAACCGTTTGCAGCCTCACTGTTTGAATGTCCACTTTGTATGCTTTAATTTTGTAACTTGAACAACTATGTCTAAGAAGATAGTATGTAATTTATCAACTAGTGATTTCTTACTGTTTTTTTCCTCTGAATTTCTGTATTGTTTCTATCTTTTTTTCTGTTTTGCTTTTTTCTCTTCAAATAAAATTAAAACAACAACAGCAATAACAACAAAAGCCCCAAAACGTTGGTAGTGTACATCTAAATAAAGAAATAAAATTTAACAATTATAAAACAAAACTTTGGGACAAAGTATAATTTCATGTAATAATTCCTGAGATATCAAAACTGAAATAAGTGAAAATAGATCAAGAGATGATTTTTCAGTATCACAGTAAAATCCTATGGATTTATGGTAAAATTTTCTTCAATAGAAAGTAATTTTCTTATAGCTTACAATGTCATTGAGATCTCCACGAAGATGCTTATGGCATAAGATTTGTCTTTATCTTTAAGTCTTTCCTAAGATATTCACAAATTCTGGCAGATTGAGAGTTTCTTTAAACTCTCATGCAGACCTTCAGAGAGGTTGTTCTCAGCAGATCTTCTTTTATTTCATGACAATCCACATTTCTTGGAAATCAAAGAACGAATGCTCTGAGTGGCCACACCTGATCAGAAAAAGAAGCATCTACAAGGATTTTCTAAGAGAAATTTCCTATTTTTTTCTCTCATAGTTGGTCCCTTCCTTGTCATGATAATTCACTAAACAAAGGGGCAGGGGTAGAGGGGCCTTGCTTGCCTATGCAATCTTAATGTCTTTAAAATTGCAATTATCTTATAATGGATTTCTTAGCACCTCATGCTGTATACTGTAATTTCATGCTGAATGAAATGTCAAGGTTTTACAACCCACAGTGAGCATAAGTATATACTTTTCTGGAAATCAATGAGTATGTAACTTTAATATGAAACTTCTGAGGTACACCTAAACATATAAAATTTAACACTTGTTCATTAGGACAGTTAATGATCCCAAAATTTAGAATTATATATACTTAATAGATCTATTCTAAGATGGTTAACTGGGAATAAAAAGAAAAAAATGTAGATTTTCTCTAACCAGTTATAGCAAGATGGAAATAAGAAGCAAAGTAGGTGAAACTTTATTCAGTATCAAGCTGCTATATGGTTCATAAATGCTATTTTTCTATCCACCTGCTGTAATGAGGTTCGGTGAGTTGAATTTTCATAATTGTAAGGAATTTATAAAACTGTAAATTTAAGGAAATGTTCACTAACACTAACTCTGGAAAGCAGTTTCTTAGCAGTTTTCTCAGTTCCTGGCTTAAGTGAGTATGTTCAGGATTTTATGGGTTTTGTGACATAATTATTAAATTGTTTGTTTAATTTCTTTTGCAGTTGAATTAATCCTTAGTATTAATTCATTTGATCATATCACTTTCTTGTTTTGCACTGAAACTATTATGGTATAGATCTAGATTATCCCCCACACCAAAGTCTCATGTGCTCAGAGGTGAGGCTTTTGCTGGGTGTTTGGCTCATGAGGGTGCTATGTTTATCAATTGGTTAACCCCTAGAGCAGTGTATGTGCTGCTAGGGGATGGGACCTGATGGGAGAAGGAGGTCACTGGGGAATGATTTGGAAGGCTATAGTCTTATCTTGGACTACTCCCTTCTCTCTCTACTTCCTAGCTACCATGAGGTGAGCTGCTTTTGTCTATCATACACTTCGACCACAATGTTTGTACTTTGGAGCCAGTGAGCCATGGACTGAATCCCTTTAACAGCAAGCCAGATTCAACTTCTCCTTTACATTAGTGTTATAGTCAGGGTATGCAAGGGAAATAATTTAATACAGGACACAAAATTTATATGAATATTTTATAGTAGTCACTGTCATGACCTGTGAGGCTTTTGGGGTTCCCAGGGTAAAGGACTGAAAGAAGATGAGAAAATAAAGAGACACAAGCTGGGGTTAGGTGGAGCCCTTACTTTCCTGATGGGAAAGAAGGAACTTCCCCCTCACTGGAGGGGCATTTATTTATTTTTTTATTTAGCAATACAGTGTTATGTGGAACCCCTTTACCTAGTAACCCATTGCTTGGATTGTCTGGGGCATTGGTATTTTCTGGGCTGAAGCAGCTTCTTCACATGGCTGTGCCCCAGCCCTGCATATATGATCAGTTTTCAGTTTCAACGGCTCTCTACAACTCTCCCAACAAGTCAAATACAAAAGAGTGCAGGAAATCTGTCCACACATTAAAGACCCAAGGTATGGGCCTGCCTTTCCACAGTGATGTCCTGCCTGTGTCCAGCTGAAGAACTAGAGCCCACAACAGTGCTCCAGATGAGTCCAACTGGAGGACTACAGCCAACAACAATGTCACATACAGTTCTGTTTCACAGATCTGTGTTGGGAAGGCCAAAGTTCAGCGGTAGAAGTTAGAAAGTCTATGCCATGGGATGAAGGATCTGTGCCAGTAGGTAGAGGGATCTGCACTGGAGCCAGGAAGCAGTACTCGAAGTAAGGACCAGCACCCCCCTGAAAAGTACCACAGCCATCCTCAACAACAGTGAGGTCCTGAGCTCCTCTGACGATGAGAATAACCATGTTCACATCAGAAAACCAGCACATAAAGCTCCTTCAGGAGGACCAATATCACTGCCTCTTCCTGTGCAGTTCTCCTTTTTATGGTGGGTTTTCCATAACCAGCACCACGCTGGTTCAGTTCAGCTGAGTGTTACAAGTTGACCACCAGTTGTCAATTCACTACATTTGGGGTATCAGGTATTGTGTTCAGAAATGGGGCAGCTGTCTAACACACAGTGTGTATACGTATAGTGGTGTCTTGGTTCATGAACTTAATTTTGTCCATGTTTGTGTTTGCTCAAGGCCATGTTTTTGTTTGCTCAAGGAAGATGGCCACAATTCCTCCCCCAATGTGGAGTTCATGAGCAGAAACAAAATCTTTCTGAATCCTTCCGTTTGTGAATCAAATTGTTTATGAACATAAGTGTTTATGAACCGTGATAATACTGTGTCCCCCTAAGATTTGGCTTTTAGACCATAAAGAGAGATGCAATGCTGATATAGGTTTCCTAGCTGGTTAAATTAACCTCAGTTATGTGGTCATATCTGTGTTGTGTTGTGTGTGTGTGTGTGTGAACTTGTTCACATGAGTGCATATATTCAGTACCTGATGAGAACCAATAGGTAGGGAAGGTTATTATTAAAATCTTTTCTCTAGAAATTGTACATCTAGACTTCAAGGGTTTTTTGATAAGTTTTCTAAATGAACTGTGAGTCTGCCTCTTGTGTGTATGTGCATGTATATGTATGTTTGTACCTATTTTGAATGAGTAAAGTCACATGATTTTTAAAAATAAAAATTGTAAAGCATCATATAGCAAAAAAGATTTTTTCTTTTCCTGTCTCTCTTTTGCCTTTTCTTAATTTTCCTAAAGCTAGTGTATTCTTTTATGTCTTGGAAATATTTTTATGAATCTACAAGCATATAGTTTGTCTCTCAAACAACTGGTGACAATTGTCTCTGAGATGTTTTGGTGGCATTACATACACTGGTTTAAACTTGTTTTTTCACTCAATGACTTATCTTGCAGATCTTTCCATACCAATGGATAAGAGAATTCACTTTTTAAAATGACTAACTCTATTCTTAGTGAGTCTTCTTTTATTTTAGGGAGAACTATATTTTGATATATTATACAATATTTGCCTGAGATCCAGATCTATCTAAATGATTTCTCTGGCATCTCAATAAATAACTGTTGAGTGCATAAATAAAGGGAAGCATGTGTTGTGGGAATTATATAAAAAAGAGAGAGGTTAAATTAAGCTGGATTTCATTTTAAAGGAGCAATGCTCTAAAGAGAGGCACTTCTGTTTCTAAATGCTCTCAAAACATGGATTTTTTTTATGATAACCATTATCTTAGCAACAGTCTTTCTTTAAATTTTTCCTCTCCATTCTTCTTCCTGGAAGATCTCTTCTCCTATCAATACTCATATTCCTGATGTTGCACCTGTATCATGACCAATGAATGTGCCTCAGTGTGTTTTTTGAGCTTCATCTTCTGTGCCACATAAGACCTTATATTATCATTTGTTTTTGGATTACACCCAAAGGCCTCTGTGTTAAAGGCTTGGTTCCCAGCCTGTGGCACTATTTGAAGATAATGGGACTTTTAAAAAGTTGGGCCTCGTAGGAGTTGTTAGGTCATGGGGGGCATGGTTTTGAAGGAGTTTGTAGGATTTTTGTCTTTTACTGTCTCTGTTTTTTTTTTTTTGATTCCTAATAATGAGTTGAGTGGGTTGATCCACCACATGCCCCCTAGCGTGATGTACTCCATTGCTACAGGCACAAAGCAACATAGCTAGTTGATCATGGACTGAAATCAATAAACCATTTTTTCTTTATAAGTTGATTTCTTTTAGATATTGTTAGAGTGATAGAAAGTTAATATACCTCCTCAGATATTTCAGGCTTCTAGTTTCCCTTGTTTATCCTTATTGGATAGATGAGATTTTTCTATTATAACCAACATGTATATCAGCACAGGTTGTTTACTATATAACTCTAGGGAGTTTTGTTCATAATGTAGATATATTATTAGTATATTTATAGTAATAATATGTATATACTTATAATATAAAATATCATATTTAACATGATTATGAGATAATTAAAATAATATATAATTATACAGTATGTCATAATTATATACACTGTATATTGATATATCATGTAATACATATAAGACATATTTGTTGACAGTCTTTCAGTAGATGATTGTCCAGTGTCTTGAAAAAGATGCTCTATTCTGCATTTGTTTGAACACTTTATGATCATTGACCATGTTCTCTATCATAAATAAGATGCAAACAAGATAGAAATTGACATGGTATACACTAGATTATCATTTATTATCATTTCTACCAAGATTCCAAGCCTTGTTTTGCTGCTTTTGCTGCATACATACACAGCAATGTCTACATTATCATCTTTAAAATGATAATAATGCCTAAGTGTCTTTTGAGCTCTACTTTTTTTTTTTAGATTCCTGTGAATCAAGTTAATACTATGGCTTTCTCTTCTTCAGTATCTCTCTTTGTCAGCTTTTCAAAGCTGCAGCAACTGTTTTCAAATTCTATAGGCACGTGCCCTTTGGAAACCATCAGCTTTGGTGCTTGGTACTACAATAAAAATAAGTACAGCGCACATAGGGCCGACAGCCATGTCCCAGAAAGTCCGTCATTTGAGTTGAGTTCCCAAGACTAAGTAGTAAATTTCAATGCTAGATTTATTGGTCATATTCTTTTTTTGCTGGTGGGGCAAAATACCTGACACATTCAACTTAAAGAAATTTATTTTGTGATAGTTTCAGTGGTTACAATGCATTTTCAGCTAACTCCAAGGTAGAAACATCGGGGTGAAAGGGCGTTTTGCGGGAAAGCTGTTCACACAGCCAGAAGCAGAAGGCAGGGAAAGCCCGAGAAACAGAAAAGGACGGGGTAAGAATACACTCTTCCAGATCGCTCGTTAGTAACACACATCTCACCAGGCCACACCTCCTAGCAGCACATTTAATATGAACTCTTCAGTGGACTAATGCATTTAGTGCCCTCATGATCCTATAATCTTTGAAAATTTCCACTTCTGAATTTATGAAGGGGATACTTTTAACTGAACCATAAATGGAAAATATAGGGGCATTTGAGATAAAAGAATAAAAAGCTATATCAACAGTGATGAGCAAAGTGACAAACTGAAAGGAGATAAAGGTAGAAGAAAAAAAATCCAGAAAGTTAGCCAGGATAGGACTTGCAATGCTGTGTTAAACAATTTGCAAGTGTTCCTGAAAGCAGCAGGGACTGATTACAGGGTCTATTACCATGATCGCTTTCTGAAAATGACTGGACATTGCTCAGAACTTTGCTGCTAGAGCACAAGAGAAAAAAACCTGAGTAATTGAATCATGGCAATGACAGCAGTTACAAAAAGAAAAGACCAATTTAAAAGTTAATTCCAAGAAAAAAGAATCAGTAAGTTTCAGTGACATTGCAAGTGCATTATGGAAAAATTAACATCTAGCATGAATCCCTTAAAAACCATTTTAGCTTTTTATGTTCTTCCTCTTTATCAGACTAATTTTCAGTTCTGTTGTCAGAATTTATTTTTAAATGTTATGTACCATTTTAGCTGTTTTTTTTTGTTTTAGAAATCGGGTTTGATGGATCACATCCACTTTCTCATGTTCTCTAAAAGTATGATCCAACGAAATCACAATCAGAATGCCAGTGAGATCTTTTATGGAGTTAGACAAGTTATGACTAAAGTTCTAAGGAGAAGCAAATGTGCAGAAATGGAAAGGATAACACTGAAAAATAAAATCTGTAAGAGGAGACTGAGTACTTCTATTATGCATGAAAATGTATTCATATTCTTTGATGATATGGTGGGTTACTGGTACACATTAAAGAACAAAAACTCCACAGTTGAATCCAAATACATATAAAAACCCATGAAACAGTAGCATTTTAAATCAGCAGCATTAAGATAAATATTTTAATCAATGATACTGAAACAACTTGGTAGGTCTGTGGAAAACGTAAAATTAGATTCATATTTTATACCATCTGTAAGAGTGAACAGCAAATAAGAATCAAAATGTAAAAACCAGATAACAAAGGATGAGTAAATTCCTCTTAAATTTTAATGTATGAAGAGACTTTTTAATTATTATTCAGTATCAAAGATAATAAAGTTGATAAATTTGAGTAAAATTTTTCTTACATCACAAAACTAGCTTAGAATAAAAAGCCAATTGAAAAACTGAAGAAAATATTCAGAGCATATACCGTAAATGGATATCACTAATATATAAACAACTTTTTGAAATTGAGAGGCAATGGACTAAAAGGGATGGAAAAGAAGGAAGAATAAAATGGTGTAGCAAAGATGAGAAGGAAATGATTTTTTGAGTGTGCTTTTTACATAGTTTTTTGCCCTTACAACTATAGTAATATTTCATATTCCATTGATTTTCCCTAAAAATTTCAAAAGAACCAATGAAGATGTATGGGGAACTAAACATGAAATATAACACTAACAATGAACATATCTTTGCTGCAAATGACTATCACTTGAGTTAGGGACAAGAAGAATTAACATGGGTAAATTAAAAAAACAATAACTTTACTGGAAATTACAATGTTAAAAATTATACTTAGTGTGATGTAAATGTGTTAGCAGGTATATTCCTTATTGGTGTATTGGTTGGCAATTCTGTTACTTTAGATGTTGCTATAGTTTGTGTCTGGGTGTCCCCTCACAGCCTCATGAAGTCAGGGAGGCAGCTGAGTCCAGCATTCATGATTAGTTCATTGTCTAGCATTGGGGTTGATAGGTTAATGTAGGAATGTGGATTAAGTTGTTGATAGGTGGGTTTATTTACATATATGAATCACCCAGTTCTGTCCTCTGAGAAGACCTAGAAACAGTAACACTCTAGGAGCAATATGAACAACCACTACCTAAACCATGGTTTCTAAACACTGTTCTTTAATAAGAGTGTTAGATCTCTGTGAAAAATGGTTTACCCCAATAACGGGATAGGAAAAATATAAGATATGCTTGAACTATTTTGAGATGACAGAAAATTTAAAAAATGTTCAGAAATAGACAAAGCTTATTGAAAGAATTAGGAATAACCTGAATGAGCTCTCAATGACCAAAATTAGAAAAATTTGGACCAGAAATAAATTGTGATAATATCTAATTATAACCTTTGGAATAAGAAATATGTATGAGTCTGTACTCTTACAATTAAATGATTAAATGCACAAATAGAGAAGGGATGTCTTTCTTTCACAATAGAATTCCAATTATGTGGAAGAACGAAATAGATATCATTTTATAAATATCCCAGAAATAATTATTGAAGATAACATTTGCTGATAGATACTAAAATAAGTGGGCAATTGTTTCACAATAAGATTTTTATAGCTTCAAGAAACTCCTATGATATTTAGGATCTACAAAGCATAAAAACTCTCCATTGGAGAAATCAAATAGATACCAATTTGACCAAGTAATTAAGGTACACATCACTTCTAACAAGACACTAACATTTTAATCCCTTGTTGTGCTGCACAGAGAAGCACACTGCCCATTGCTACTGGAGTCTTACTATTTCTAGGCCCTGAAAAGCAAAGAATGATAATCTAGAAACTTCATTTTCCATACTGTATGGTCAGCAAGATTCTTATGTAGATTTCAGTGATGAGAGAAGCTGTGTAAAGTCTGCAACACAGAAGAGAAGAAGACATTGTTCTCTGCAAGTTACTATGGATGGTAAGTAGGTGGGGAGAGCCTACAGAAGAGAGATCTTACTTGTTCAGAGAGTAACAGGATAGTCCATACCAGGAGCAGTGGTTTCATCTAATTCCTGAACTCTTTAAACACTGGCCGCAGTTTCTCTGATCTTTGCTCCCCAATCCTTCCAAAAGTTTGTTTCAATTTCCCTGTACTATATTGAACACTTTTCTGGCTTCTGTTTTCTTAAAAAATATTGACTAACAGATTTGAAGAACCTCACTGAGTTCATTAGCTGGGTGGAAGCTAATGTGACTAGCATGTTAAAAATATAGGAAGAGACTTGTGATATTAGATAGGAGGATGCCAACATAAAATAACAACAAATACAGCTGAGTTTATAAATGAGTGAGTCTGGAAAGAGGCTGTAGGTAGCAGGCAATGGGGTAAATGGGAAAGCATGCATTCCATAAAGGGTTTCTCAAGGGAAGTAATGAGTACGCATTTTATTTTATTTATTTTGTTTTTCTGGCTTTTTGAGACAGTATCTCACTACACAGTTCATGATGACCTTGAACTCACTTTGTAGCCCAGGCTGGTCTTGAACTTGCAACAATCCTCCTGTCTCAGCCTCCCAAGTCCTGGGATTACAGACATGCACCACCACACCTGGCTCTAAATACATATTTTAATGTCAGATCATCTGTGTGTAAATCTCAGTTATGTACTTTATTTTTTAAAGCACAATATACTAGCTTCAATGATGTGGATGCCCATTTTGTCGTTTGCCAGTTCTTGAACTTTTACATATTGAGTAAACTCTTTTGGGATGTTTTATTTATTTTGAATTCCTGCTCTGTACCTCTTTTATTTCAACCATCAATTCATTCCTAGTCCTTGTCATTTCTTCTGGCTTCTCTGTTTGCTATATCAGGCTGTATATCTGACCTAAAATCACAGGTGTTAAAAGGAAGGGTGGTATGTAGCACAGTGGGTTTGAAGGAGAACATCCCTGGTAATCTTGGTCTGAGGTACATTTAGAGACTATCTTTAATATCTACTTAACTATTTGCATTAAAAGGGATTTAAAAGGATATGTTTCATGAAAATCTGTGCAATAAGGATGGTTTTAGCATAGCTAATTCTAGCCCTATAACTTTATGTAGTAGCATAATATAATTTTATTTTGTAGGTGAAAAATGTTAATATTTTACAGTGCTGTCTTTTATTGCTGAAAATATCATGTTAAGTTCAACATCCTTAAATGGCTGTTGAAATTTTGCCATTGAAAAGTGGAATTTCAGATAGTTAAAGAAGACATATGGGTATTTTTGGAGGGACAGTGAGCATGAACTATGGAGTAAAGGAGCATGAACTATGGAGTTAGGCAGAGCTGAGCGTCAGTATTGCTTTGCATGTACTAGCTATGTGAACACTGGCAAGTTCTCTCCCTTCTCTGAGCTTTGGAAAAATGGGATAATAAGAGAGAGCGGATTAATTAACTGATTAAGAATTCCCTGAGAGTCCATTTTATGCTACACTATTGCTCCAGACATACTTAGTCTGCTCACGTAAAATTTACAGTGTAGAAGTGAAGCCAGATAAGAAATGAATTATAAACAATTATTTTAGTATACCACAGGAAACTACGCCATGCAATGAGATTCAAACTAATGCAGAGTGGTTGCACATGCATGGTAAGTCTTCAAACATGATTGTATATGTGTATACATCTGTATATACGTGACAGAGAAAGCTTTCAAGTTAGACCTGATTAAACAGGTAAACAGTAGAATGTTTTGAGTATAATTTTTCAAGGTTTTATTATTACTTGATCTTGTTGCTTATAATGATTTTAAAAAAAGTTTAGAGGAATTGCTAAGGTAGAGATTTAGATTTAAGAGAACTATGAACAAATAGGCATGATTACTGGGGATCCCTGTAGTAGACCCTAATCTCTCACAAGGTATTACAATACACGGTAAAAAGAAAGAACGAGAGACAAAATGGTGATGCAGTGGGGATGGCTTTTGTTCACAGGAGCAAAGAGCCAAGGCAGCCAGAACTTTGGCATTTATTTGTCTTTTTTTATTTTTACTTTTTGTACCAGGAATTGAACTCAGGACCTTGTACTTGCCAGGCAGGTACTGTGCCACTGAGCTATTTCCCCAGCCCCTCCTTGGTAATGACTGATCATTTATGTTGAGGAAAATGGTGGGAGGATTACAGTTGGGTGCACTAGATAAGTGGCTAGGCAGGCAAGGCTTTATAAAAAGGGCACAAAGCGTGTGTGCAAAAGCAACAGAACAGCCAGACCAGGTTGTGGTTAACGAGTAACTGTTCTGTAGTCAATTCGGGGGAGGAATTCAGTGAAGACATTATCTCATATCTTAGCTTCAATCTCTCGGCCCCCTTCTCTGGGCTCAGTTGTGGCTGTTGGCAAGGAGCAATGCTAGCCTGACACACCGCCCCCTTGCTTCCATGAAGTCAAGCACACAGCCTTGGCCTGACTCACTATTCAAACTGAAGGCTGATTTAGGGAAGCCACCTCTGTAGAGCCTCACTGCTCACAAGGAAGCACAATCACATTTGGGTCTGGGGGAGGGCGATGTCGTGGTCTTCCACACAGGGCTCTGGAAATGCCTAGTGGCTACCTTTAACTTCTGGTCCCTACTTTTCTACTTGCACTAGTGATGAATGGGACGGGTTAAGGTTTCTGATTCAGGTGTTCTCATTAAATTCTTAGGTGAATTCTAGTCAACACTAAGGAAGTAACAGAAATTCTCTTCAGATAGCTGAGGCACAGCTGGGAGTGTATTATTAGCTGTATTCATCCTGAGCATAGAAATGATGGTTCATCCTTGGCGGGGTGCTGGAAACAGGTTTGGAAAGGCATAAGCAAGCAAAATAGTTTTCTTTGCCTTCTCTTCAAATAGTGCTTTCCCATTTCTCCTTTTTTTCTGTTTTAATAGCAGAGGGCTTTTCTGTCTCCAGGTTATAGGAGGTTCTAGCTAACTACAGGCAGTAATGAACTTGACTCTTCTAACAAGAAGAATCTCCACAGATCCAATCACATAATACCAATGTTTTTCACCACTTATGGGAGTGCTTCTCAGATTTATTCATCTGGATAGTGAAAATGATAACTGAGTCCTTTACTTGGAATGTTGTGAGGTTGAAGTAAAATGTTTCAATCATTTTTGCACAGAGTAAAACTGAGTTATCCCTGGGTGTAGCAGTACATGTCTGAAATCACAGCACTTTGAGAGGTTAAGGAAGGAGGGTAGCAAATTTGAGCTCAGAATGGGCAATACAGTGCCTCAACAAGTCAAAGTAAAAAAGAGCTATGGATGTGGCTCAGTGTGAAGGTTCTGGTTTAATCCTTAGAACAGTAAAAAAAAAAATTAATATTATTATTGTTGCAGGCAGCTGAGTTAGAAATATTATAGGCAGTCAGATAGGGCTGGGTCCTCCATGGAGCCAGTGCAGACACCTGGCAATTGCGGGGGGGAGGGGTGGTGAAGGGGAGTGGGGTGGGTGAGTTGGGGGTTCGGGGAGGACCTGACACCTCCTGCTCTGGGCCAGGCCTCAAGACAAAGGATCAAACAAATGCATCCACCTCCTAAGGACTGGTATTCTAAATAGTTCCCTGAGGAAGCCTGGAGTCACCATCCCTAGGGGATGGGAAGAGTCACTGCTCCTTAAGAATGCTGGCTTTCTACATGAACTTCTTCCTCATTTGTCTCCAGTTTTAATTAATTTTACCTGAACTATTAATCTTATTGGCTAACCATAGATCTGTCCCACCTTATGCCCATCTGCCTTGTGAATTCCCAGGTCCCCCATTCCCATCCTGTCCCCCCTTCCCTCCACCTTAAACTCTTGGTTTTACTCTATAAAAGTCCCTGGAAAAGACAAAGTCCTTGGCAACTTGCTCTGGACCCCTTCTGTCTCTCTTCAGACAGAAGCTTTCTCTCTCTCAATAAAAATATTCTACTCTTAACCTCCAATGTTCCTAAAATTCATTCTTCAATTTTAGAGAACATGGAACTCATGGACACAGTAGGTTGGGAGTTTCATTCCCCTATATCATTATTACTATTGTTGTCAATGTCATATAATTTTAGCCTTTGTAAGAGATATTTTTGCTCAGGATCATTGAAACCATTTTTTGGGAGTTTAGAATAATGTAAAAGACTTCTGCAACCAACTCTTAAGCAGGGTTTTAGTGTAAGCCTAAATGTGTCCTCATTGGTATATTATCTATCAGTCTGGTAAGTATGGTTCAAAAACTAGGGTTTGTTATACTCTTTTCTTTTTCTTTATCATCCTATTGAAGCAAACCAGAGGGAAAGGAGGTGAATAAAAATACTTGTCATTACCAAGGATAGGAAGTATTCAAAGCTAGCAGCTTAGATTTTTTTCAACTTATAATGAACAAAATACATTAATAGTCACATAATTGTTGAAGTTTGCAGTTATTAAAACAGAAATAAAGAGAAAGTCGTCATAGCTATTATACAACTTTCCTGAATTTTAATAGACATTTGCCTTTCCAAGTAATTAAGACATTTTCATTAAATTCTCAGATGAATAAGTTAATGCAAATGAACATTGTATAGTCAATACACACTGTAGCTGAAAATATTTTTGCTTTTTGTTTTTTTATTTTCTTAAATTTTTGGCTAGTGAAAAACCTCCAGAGTTATAGTCTACTATGGTACAAAGTTTCAATAAATCTGTGGTATTTCTGTATTAAATGTTAAAAATAGTAAGGTGATCTTTTGGTAATTAGACAAAAGTAGTTTTTGTTTCTTTAGTAACAAGATGATTGTGCTTTGGGTCATTTCAGCAAGTAAGCATTAATGCAGTTGTGCTCTCTTCAGGGCCAAACTACTGCTGTTCCTTTGCCTTGGTCACCTTTTCCTTAGATATTTGCATGGCTTCTGCTTCCTCTTTCTCACATTTTTGCTCAATGCTACCTTTTCATGCCACCTACTGTAGCCAGCTTCTTAAAAATTATATTCCACTAGCTCAGCACTCCTGAGTCCCCTCTCTTTCTTAGTATTCTTCTGTGTAACTTACTATATTCTAACATGTTATTTACTTTATTTATAATATTTACTATTTACATCCTATTTTTAATCTGATTTCATTGATATACTTTAGAGCCTGGAACTATGCTACATGCAGTGTAAATATTCAAAACACTGCACATTATAAAATGTATAATTTGTATATAAATACTATCATATACATCTATATGAGTAAGTTAATAGGGCTAAAATATTTTGATGCATGTTTTCATAACACCTTTTCATCTTTCAGTTTTTTGTTTGTTTTGTGAGACAGGGTCTCACTATATAGTTGAGATTAGCTTTGAAGTCATGGCAGTCCTGCCTCAGCCTTCTGAGTGTTATGATTACAGGTTGTTGTCAGGAGTTGCCAAGAGAACAATTATATATTGGACACATAATTTATAGTATTATTTATAATGGTCACCCAAGGAGTCAAATACAAAGAAAGTGCAGGAAATCTGTCCACACACTAAAGACCTAGAAAATCCAGCCGAGGGCCTGGATCTCATGGCAATAACCTCCATGAGTCCAGCAGAAAACTCAGAGCCACGACAATGACCTATACAAGCGTGTCCCACAGATTTGCTCGCAGAAAATGCAAAGGTCAGCAGTGGAATCTAGAAAGTCTATGCCAGCAGGGTGCAGGATGTGTGCCAGTAGGCCGAGGGTTCTATACTGGAGCCAAGAAGCAACACTCAAAACTAAGACCAGGGCTCCCCTAAAATTACCACAGCCATCCTCAACAACAATGAGGTCCTGAGCTCCTGTGATGATAAGAACAGCTGAGTACATATCAGGAAGCCAGCAGGATAAATTTCTCCTGGAGATTAGACAGCACTCATCTTCCCCTCCAGAGCCAGGAAGCAATGATACAAGTAAGGACCAAAGCTCTCCTAAAGCGAATCGCAGCCATTCTCAGTAACAAGGTCCCGAGCTCCTCCTATGATGAGAACCGAGTTCAAATCAAGGGAGCCAGCATGGTAGGCCCTTCCAGAAGAACCAATGGCTCCAAACAACCCCTGGGGGAACCCACGACGCTATCCTCCTCCTCTCCGCATCTCCCTTTTAAGCTGGCAACAGTCCTCATTCAGGTGGGCCATCCATGCTCAGCATCACAATGATTTAGTTCAGCTGGTGTTAAGTTGACCACCTGTTTTCAATTCACAACAGAGGCTTGTGCCACCATGCCTGTCTTCTTTCATTTTTAATCCTGAATCCATCCATCTATCCTACAAATATTTTCCAAGCACCTAATATTTTCCCCTAGAGTTTTCTTTTCCTCAAGGGGAAAAAAAAGGCAGGTGGGGAGGAGGAAGGTTCCATGCCTGTCTTTAGTGAATGTAGGTACAATTGTGGCAAGACATAACTGAACATTTTCTATAAATTTGGATTGGAGCTGTCGCAGACATCAGAAGCTGACACAAGCTCAGGCTTCTGTGAGGAGGGCACTGGAATGATGGGTAAGGGTTACACCAAGAGAAGTTCATGTGGGGGCATTGAAGGCGCAGAATAAATGGAAACTGTGTAATAGAGAAAATAGCATACCCATAGGTCTGGAGATGTCAGACTGAAGAGCAGGCGTAAGGAGAGTAATGAGGGATACCAAGGTTACTTCTTCAAATTCCTTGTAAATTCATCTGTGGAGTTTAGGCTTATCAGAAGTCTTTCCTGATTTCAAGCAACAGGGAATGATGTAATGCAGTTTCCACTAAGCATGACTACTTTTACTTTTTGATTCATCTTCGATTTGTAGATGTTAAATATAATACACTAGGGGTAATTTTTGGTGCCACACTTGCCTGTAAAAGTTGTCACTAATCCATTTCTTCTCTTTGCCTCCCTAGCGACTATTTCCTCCTTCTCTGGTCTAAAACTCAAAGTGTTTTTTGGCGATCTCTTTTAATTCATTTTCTCAGTCTTCTTTTCTTAGGTGGGGTTCTGCCTATGATGCCAAAGTTTGAACATATGAGCCTAAACTTTTGAATGTGAACTTCTTTACAACTGTCCTGATGGGCTCAGGTATGAGCATAACATCTGGTCCCAGCCAATCAGTGAACCTTCATGTATCTCTAAGTTTCAGTAATTAGTTTAGCATGAACAAATTGCATTAAAATAAACTGAGGAGTTATTGAGAGGAAATGCTTTATGTTTTGCTAGAGTTGAACTTTGGAAGGCAATGGTCTGAAGCTATGAAAGCCACCCTTGCATCCCACGGATCCTGGAAGGAAAGCCAAGCTAAGAAAGAGCAGGGTGGCAGGTTGGGAATGGTGTCATAACATTTTGTGAAACCTAAATTATGATTTCCATAAATCTAGAAAAAAGGTACAATTATTAGTAATATGAATTGGCATGGGGCTTCATTTTAGTTTTGCTTTAGTAGTTTGAGTTGGGTTTTTTTTGTCTGTACAGTGGTAAACATTCTGACTAACATAGACTTGCAAAGAGATTTCCTGCCTGTATGTTCCCCTGCTGCAGTTTGCTTAAATGGGATGCTGACCTTGCTTGTTGTCTATTATCAACACTTAAAGTATTCTGTCTCAGTAGAGTGACTTGCATTCCCTCTTGCTCTGTGCAATTCATCGTTTCTAATGAGAAGAAATGCTCTCGTTCATCTTACGCATTTTTTCTAACACATTCCAAATTCTTTATATTTTCACCTCCTCTATCCTTGTTGTTTTGTGAGATGATTACTAGAAAAAATTCCTGATAACATCCACACGTCTATGTCTTTTCCTTGAACAGAAATGGAAATGTCATGTTGATAAGTTCTGAGAGTTCTGTACCTAGCTGGAACTCTAAATCTAGTGTTCATAATCCCATTCTGATGCGTGTTGTGATTTGCAAAGAGATTCCCAACATCCTCCAAACTCTGACAATTACAGAACTGTAACCAAAATAATATTTTCCTATTCATAATAAAAAGATTTAATCTTGTAAGAAGTTTTTGTTGGTTGCATATTGAAATCCAAGCCAAGTTTTTTAAGAGAAGCTACTTTCAACCAATAGTGAGTTTTATAGTTAATTTCATTGTTCATTACTTTTTGTAGGAGGATGTAGTTATGATGTGTATATTTCATTTATGAGTTATTCTGAAGTTATCTGCTTAGTCATTTTATCATTTGTTCACTCATTTTACAAATGCTGGCTGATTGCTTGGTTACTAATTTGGCAGTGGGGACATGAGGCAGTGTCTTTCTATGTAGTTGAGGCTTCCCTGGAACTCAGTATGCAGGCCAGCTGGAGTCAGATTCATGGTAACCTCCTTGCCTCAGCCCTTCAAGTGTGGCACCAGGCCCATCTCCCTAGAGTTTGTCTTACAGCTCAGAGGTCAGCTCCTGTGCAAAGAATTGGCCAAAACAAGTGCAAATTGTATCAAAATTTTATTGAAGGTTGGAAAAGAAACAGGCTCTGAGGAGTGAGTTTGGCGCAAATAAAAGTAGGAAAAGGAATACAACCCACAATTTGAAGGTGGGCCACCAAGCAAGAGAGGACACAGTGGCAAAAACTCAATGTGGACTATGCTTTTTATATCCCCCACTCCTCCCTCAGGCTGACATCAAGTCTAAGCCATCCTATTAAAGAAACCTGCTTTAGTTGTCATGAGAAGTCACATGCAGGCCTTTGGGAGCTGTTCTGGGATCTTGTCTCACTTTTGTTCCTAGCCAATTTTTGCCCTTCCCTACTTCCTATTTCATAGGTACAGGTAGCTACTTATCCCCACCCCACCCCACCATGCCAGTTGTTTGGGAAAGGTGGATGCTGAGTCTGAGTGGGATCCCACTCTTCAGCCCTACTTTTCTGATAGGATTTCTAGGAGGTGCCTAAATCTCCGTGGCAGGGGATGAAGAGGTATACTTTCAGACAGAACCCTTTCTCCTTAATTATCTGCATCAGGTACTTAAAGGCAGCTGATTTAGTCTCTCCCTTTTTTGGAGACCAATGCTAATTCTCTCTTCTTGTGCCCAAGCATACCTTCTAGTCACTACACTGAGGAGCAACAGCTGATGCATGTGTTTATGCTGGACACCCTCAAGTCATGACACTATCTTCTCCCTACTTGCCTTTGCCACCATTCCTCCTTCCTCTACCTGTGACCACAGCCGGCAGCAGCTCAGAGCACAAGGCGTGTTACAGTGTGTGACAGTAGCAGTGTAAAGGATTAAAAATTAGATGGGGATGAGATTTAGTTCAGTCACCAAGAGGCCCAGAGTGGCTGATCCAAAATTTCAGCAACAGGAGCAAGCTGAGACCTCTGCAGTTATTTATATGTAAGTTAAGGACATGAGAACAAAGATGTAGAAGAAAAACATTTGAATATTTGTGTAGGAATTTTGGTCAGGGGACAGGAAAAAGAACAGAACGGTTTGCTATGTGACACATGTTGACCAAGTTTGACCCATGAGTGCACCTTACCAGCTCCACAGACTCACAGCAAATATGGGGATGTCAGGAGTGGATGATGGGCAAAGGTGGGTGCAAGTAAAAGCAAAGGTGAGGAGTGGTGCTGACCTGAGTAACCTTCTCAGGAAGGTGCGCTAAGACCACAGAAGAGGATAAATGTGCGTGCCAGAGTCTGATCTGGGGCAGTAAGTGATCAGTATGGGGTAGGATGGGGCATATGGTAGGTATAGTGTTCTCGGATATCCAGTGGCAAAGTCTAGAGGCAAAGGGACCTGAGGTGCTCAGAGAATGGATTGTGAGGGGCAGGGGCACCAAGGCTTGAGGTGGGTAGTTCCTGGTTTGAAACTTTGGCCTTGGTTCTCTGGGCCTCCTGGCTCAGAAGAGTTAGAGCCACACTGACAGAAACTTTTTTGAAACCTTAGGCAATTTGGTAGGTGTGGTGGTGCACATCTGTCATCCAAGCATTCTGGGAGGCTGAGGCAGGAGGATCACAAATTTGAGTCCTGACTGGGAAATTTAGTCTGAGGATGAACTGGGGATAGTGTAGTACACACCTATAATCCCAGCACTGGGGAGGCTGAGACAGAATTATCAGGGCGAGGTTGAGGCTAACCTAAATCTCACAGCATGGCCTTGTCTCAAGAACCATAGAATGGGGATAGGGATGTGCCTCAGTGGTAGAGCTCTTGCTTAGCATGCCTAAAACCCTTGGTTCAATCATTAGCATTGAATAACCAACAAAGTGCAAGACTTGTGGATACAGAATGAAGGTGAGGACTCTCAATCATTAGCATTGAAAAACCAACAAAGTGCAACACTTGTGGATAGAGAATGAAGGTGAGGATTCTATATCCTACAGTCTGCAACTTTCCTCTTGGACTATAATTGTGGTTTTGGGTATCTACGGCTATGTTGTAAACCCTTCCATATTTATACCACATCCTTAGGGCTACATGAAAAAATATGGTGTCTGTGAAAAAATACGGTGTCCTTCTTCAGTTTGATTTATTTTCAGGGGAGATGAGGGATTCCTAGACCACTACTTCAAGTAAAAATGTAGCCTCATTAAATCAAAACACAAAACTTTATTAGATACTTACATGACAATTCTTTAGAGCAGTGCTATTTTGTTTCTTAATAAGATTTTTTTTTATTTTAAAGAGGATAAAACAAAGGAAAAGAAAACAGAATAAAACCTTCAAAACAAGCCAGTGTAAGTGGTACAGAATTTTAACACAATATGAAATTGAAAATAATTACTAAAATAGCTGCAGATACCTTCAGACATAGTGAAAATCAAGCAGAACAAAACAGCATCGAACCAACAAAAACCAAACAATGAATGCAATAAAGGACTTCAGAACAAGAGAATAGTAAATCCAAAGTGACTGCCATAATATATCTTGCTGTCTTTGAAATAGCTGCTCATACCACTGGATATAACAAAATCAAACAAAACAAAACAGAACAAACCCCAACCAAATAAAACAATGAAAATGATACAGAACTTCAAAACAAAATAATAGGGAATTAACACTGGCTACCACCTTCAGAAGGAGATCCCCATAGGTGCCACCCTGCATACCGCTATCCTCTGAATAGGTGATCAGACCCACTGGCCCTACACCTGCAATGTCAGTGAAACACCAAAGCACCACAGGCATCAAACTGCATTTCACTCAATAGCTCTCATTGCAGCCCATGTT
The DNA here is from genome assembly GCA_004027455.1 of Hydrochoerus hydrochaeris. Classification (NCBI taxonomy): domain Eukaryota; kingdom Metazoa; phylum Chordata; class Mammalia; order Rodentia; family Hydrochaeridae; genus Hydrochoerus; species Hydrochoerus hydrochaeris. Next base: position 7,519 of record PVLA01012304.1, on the reverse strand, counting down.
TCTCCAGCTCAGCCCATGGTTTATGGGGTGGGATGGGGGATTGGCTCCTGTTGTTTGCTAGCTCACATACCAGAAGGGGCAGAGGTCTGGTTGTCCCCCCACCAGGGGCAGCCTGTGCATGGTGCTCCTTGGCAGGGAGGGGTTGCTTCTTTGTTGAGGCCTTGTTCTGTCCCTCTCCCAGTCTACAAATGGTGGTGACTCATGGGGAAAGGCTTGGATGTGTTTCTTAGTAATTTATATTTATATTAAAACAGATTAAGTGTTTATAGTACTAATGATTGTGAAATGAAATTTTCCTTGAAAACAAGCAAACAAAAATGAATACAGATCGAATTCTTAGGCCTTGTTTTGCATTGGGAAATAGAATCTTTTTTTAATTTTAAAAATGCAAAACAGGAAAAAAAATAGAAATATATAGAATCTCAAAAAAATAGGACATTAACACTAATATATTGCATATTGTTATCTTAGAAGTAGTTGTTCAGTTTATAAGATTTAGGCATTAAAAATGATCAAATAATCAAATGATGAAAGCACAAACTGTTCCTTTGGATGAACTAACAGAGATTAGTAGTATAGCTATCTAATATATATATTATATCTATATACATGTAATGTTCTCCCTTCTTTCTCTCTTTTGAGCACTTTCTCTTTCATTATCACAATATCTATTATGCATTTTGGATCTTATTACTCTTTCAGGTTTTTTTTACACTAGAGAAATAATACAATATAGAATCTTACAGAAAGTTTTAATTTGTTTTAGTGTAACTTTTATTTATTTATTTATGGTACTGGGAATCAAACTCATGACTCTGTGTTTGCAAGGAAGGCAATTATGCTAGTGAGCTAAATCCTCAGCCCTAGTGTGACTTTTACATAAATTTTACCTTTATAATAGACACTGTGTAAAAACAATGGTCCCCAAACTTTCAGTTCCAAGGGTTATCTTTAGTAGTAATCGGAGTCAGTAGATTGGGGAATGCATTTTCAATCAGCTTCCCAAGTTGTCTGTTCAAGATGCTTAGTTGGTCACACTCAAGGATAATAATTTTATAGAATTTTAGCTGTATTGGAAATAAGAATTTGTGAAAAATGTACAAATACACATTGCAATAGAGGAGATACAAGGACAAAAGTTTGTCTAAAATCTAACCCAATGTGACCTGTAACTATAAAAGCAGTTTTCTCTCTCATTGTCTCTTCAAATGCCCCATTGCTGCAAATAAAACACCTGCTAAGAATTTTAGTATCTTGGTTTACAAAACTGTTTGTCTGTTCTCTCTCCAAACTATGGATTTCTCTTCACTTCAGGATTCTCCTAAATATTTGATTTTTATCCATCACCAAGAATCTGTCTAGGTCAATGCTTCCTGACTGCAGTTGTCATACAGACCTTTCAGGGATATTGTGAAAATGGAGACCCTGACTCAGTGGGTGTGAGGCATGGCCTAGAGTTCTGATTTCCAACAGGTTTTCAGGTGACCCTTGTTCTTTTTGCCCAACGGCCACATCTACAGCAACAGAATTCCAACTATTGCGAGTTATCTCTTCTCATAATCCCTCCTACCACAGTGAATGCTAAATTGTTTATTTCCCAATATTAGTTATTGTTTCCATGTTTGTGACTTTCTTTTCTAAAGAAATTTACATTTATTATTTGCCTATAAAATATATGCATTTCATGTAGCTAGGTTTCATATGTCTTTAATATCATAAGAGTACAGGGGCTTAAACACTAGGGGAGTTCAATGGACTGTCACTGAAAAACTGGTACATAATAAGTGGTTTAAATCTAATCCTGTGGAATAAGTCAGGAAATACTCAAAGTATCACATCTAGGAAAACAAGTGAGGATACAAAATGATCCTTGAGACTGCCTTGACTGTGTCAGAAGTATTCACAAGGCAAAGGAAATAAACTAACACCATATATAGTGGTTGAGGAGAGACAGCTAGTAGAATAGAGTTTCTCCTTCTATGCTTGGCTGTACTTTATAATTTGGTAGGGAGGGAAATGAGCAGATATTTCTTTTGTAACCAACAAAACCAATCAATATAATTAAATATAATAAATCTACTCTGTAGGACTCATCCAGAAAATAAGAAAGATGACCAAGTCCGGACCAGAAAGTTAGAGGTGCCTGGTACAGATAGGGGGAGTAACACTCATGTACATGGAGTTGGCTTGTGAGGAGCAGGGATAGACCATGGTCTCTGCTTTTTTTGTTTTAAAACTCAGGAGTGGTATTTGCTATCTTTTAAAACTTATTTTTATTCTAATATAGATACAGAGAGGTTTACATAGCTGTTAAATGAATACTGTTAATTGAATTTTAATGACTTGAACACATCCATGAAAACAGCACTTGAATGAAGAAACAGTGTACAATCCTCCCACCCAATAATAATTATTTTAATATTGTATTTTTTCCAATCATTCCATTGGTCCCTCTTGCCTTTCTAGGGTATATGCCATCCTGACTTATAGTACATGGATTACTAGCTTAATCAATTCTTTATCTGTTCAGAAATAATGAACCCTTCTGATTCCTAACTCCTTATACATTTTTGACCTGAATCTGTGCTGGATCTGTGTTCCAGCTTTATTTTTTAGAGTTCTGAATATTCCAGGTTCCTTTCAGTTTCTTAACTTTTGCCTATACTGTAACTTTTACATATAATACCATTCTCTTTTATGCCCAGACTGTACTTGTTTATCCTTTGGACCTAACCTAAGGGTCTATTTCCAATGGAAGTGTTCCCTGGCCTGTTAAATTATGTGGGATCTCTAGTTATATAATCTAATATCTCCCTGAATGTCTGCGCCAAAGTATTCTTGGGTTATATCATATATTTGAGCTTCCTCCTCTGTTTTAAAAGTCAAGAAAAACAAAACCTTGGGAACTATTGATAAGGATACCCCAAAGCATTAGCACTTCAGAATTTCTGCCTGGCTGCATGCAGACATGCTATGCCAAAAGGACACATGATGTCCATTCATATTTGCCTTTGATACTTCACAGTATTTGTGTTTTCTGTTTTGAATCAGAGAAGAAGAAGCTTATGTTTATATTGATTGCAAATGTTCAGGGAACTGCTAGATATATTCTTGCAAGTAAATCTTGTCTTTCATCAGAATTTCAGTATTTGTCTATAAAGAAAAGGGATTAGAACCAGTAGCCCACTTAAGGCAGAATGATTCAAGTCACATCGTGAACTTCCTAACTCATTCAAGAAGATATGCAGTTTGTGGTTGAATTCAAAATGACTGTTGAGATCAGAATGAGAATGAAAATATTTTCTAGAAAGGTTATTGCTCTTTGGATGTGAGAATCCAAGTCAGCCTTGTTTGTTTCTTTTGCTACTTCTACCCAGTCTGTGGCCTTTCAGTTTGGGCATGTCAAAGATGAGAGATAATTAGAGAGGAGCTTTGAGTATCCATCTGTGATTCACCCACTCATATACTAAATAGGTAAAGTGTCACATGTCCAATCTTTGGAAGAAGCATTGTATTCATTACAGAGGTTATTACATCAATTTTTTTGCAAGATTTGGTGTTAAAATTGTGTTTAATAGGGAGAAAGACAAAATTTCTGTCAATGAGGGCATTCTTTCATTGTGCTTGACCTTGAACACTGGGCCAAAATAATATATAAGATGTTGCAAACTTTCCCTGTCTTCTCTTTATCTACTTATGAAGAATGAATGAATGAAGAATATGTAATGTGTGTCTATATGTACATATAAGGAAATATTATTTAACTTGAAAAAAAAAGACCAACCTAGACAACTTAGTGGGTACCTGTCTCAAAGTAAGTTATGGGCTAGGATACATCTCAGTGCAATGGCCCTAAACTCAATTCTCAGTATCACACACAAAAAAGAAAGCAGACAACTTTCTATTAATATGTGTTATATACATGCACCAATTCATCAAGGTGAATATAATCATTATGTACTGAAAACCTGTACTACTACTGATAAAAAATCATGAGTATATGTTGTGATATAGAGTAATTATTTTCACCATGCAAAATTGGTATCTTGATTATGCATTGAATCATTTTTATTCCCCCTTTTTTCTCTCTACCTTGTTTTCCCTCCTTTCCTAGATCTCCTTCCCATTTCTACAGTTTACCTCCCCATTTCCTAAGATTTTTCTTTTATTTTGCTCTTCAAATTATTTATATTTTGGGTCTCTCATATTAGAGAACTCATACACTATTTTTTCCTTCAGTGCATAATTTATTTCACTTAGTATTAGGATCTTAAGAGTCATTGACTTTGGAAATATATGTTATATATAATATATATATATATTATATATATATATGTATTACATATTATACATTCCATTCATCAGACGATGGGCATGTAGTTCACTTCCATGAGTTAGCTATTGTGAGTTGTGCTGCTATAAACACAAGTATCATGTGTCTCTGTAGTATTATGACTTTAACTCTTTTGTAGATTAAATATACCACAGGAAAAGCATAGCTTGGTGAAATAAAATTTCTATTTTTATCTTTCTGATGAATTGTTTAATGATTTTCATGGTGGTTGTATTTAGATTTTGTCCAACAATGTAGAAATATTCTCTTTCTCCCCCACAACCTTACCAGTATTTTATTCTTTTTGAGTCCTGAATAAAAATTCTTTTTGGAGTAAGTAGAATTTCAGTGTTATTTGATTTTTATTTCTTTAATGGCCAAAGGTGTGATTTTTTTCATGGATTTATCAGCCTTTGTTCTTCTGAGGAGTGTCTGTTTATTTATATAGCCCATTTGTTAGATTGACTCTTTTCATCTTGATGTTCTATTTTTTTTTTTGAGTTCTTCCTATTTTCTGAATGTTAGTCCTCTGTCTGAGGGATATCTGGTAATTTTTTTCTCATTTTATTTCACTCTGTTGATTATGTCCTTTGTGGTGCAGAAGCTTTTTAATTTGATATAATGCGATTTGTTGATTTTCTTTTTTTTGAAAGTATCTTGGCCTGTATTTCAGGCTGGCCTTGAACTCACTATGTAGTTCATGCTTGTCTTGAATGCACAGCAGAGGTTTGTGATTGGAGCCTCTTGTTTATTTCTACTCTATGTTACTATAACTTTTTTACCTTGGGCTATACTTTTCTACTGAGTGTTTAAGGCCAAGTTAAGTGAGACCAGTATTATCAAAATTATTCTTTTTTGACAAATATTGAGGTCACTTAAGGCTTTCCAAAGGTTATTTGTGGGATCATGTGTTGAACCCCTCAGGTCCCCTGTCAGTGGTAATCTCCAGGATGAGTCATCATCTTGCTTGACTGCTTAGTTTCTTATGAAAGCATAGAAGACATTTATGTCTTTAATGACCCTGCTTTTTAATACACTGTACCTCATCTGTTTCCTGTTCTTTGGGAATCTAGTGGTCTCCTTGCTCAGCAGGTTGATTGACTTATCAAAGTTGTAGGATCTTGTAAGATAGGTCTCCTCCTACTCTTGGACCTTGTTGACCTTGGAGGCCAGGGTCAAAATATTGACTGTCCTTTTATCTTTGTAGCTTTGGTTCCTAAATCTCAGTTGTTGAATAACCAGGAGATCAGTTAAAGCACTAGTGCAAGGAGAGCAGTTGGTTTAATCTTATGATCTTATCTGGATATCTTCCATAACTTCCAAGGTTTCAATCTTGCCATACTTTTTAAAGTAGTCTCTCAATTATATTCTTCTGTGTTTTCTTTGATACTACCAACAAAAATTTTCTTTACCGTTAAATGGGCACCAGGCTTTGCTGAATTAATTCTCTCTATAAATGTGTGTCTTTGGTTCCACTACACACCCATCAATTTTGTGTGATTGTGCACACCTTGCTGTACTCATCTCTTCAACACAAGAGTAAGTCACAAAACCAAAACCCAGGAGTGTTTTGTTTGATGATCTCTCATTACCACACAGTCTATAAGTTTGCCCCATTGCTCAAAAGCTTCTTTTAAACTACCATCTAGTTTCAAAGCTCAGACCACCAGTGAACAGCTTCCTTTTCTGCTCTGGTTCCTTTGCATCACAGCCTTTCTCCCCCTGGCAGTGGTGGCTATTGTGGAGTCAGGCTGGGGACAACCAGGCAGCAGTTTTACTTCCATTTTGAGATTGGACTCACCTCTTCCAACTCAAGTTCAATATGCAACTGAGAGCAATAGTTACTTCTAGATGAGTGTATTCTTAGAAATATTGGCCAAGTTGAGCTACAGCTGTAATAATCTGTTGTAGTTTCATTATATATTGACTGGCAGAACTTTTTGAGATGAACAATTAACATAGATATTTCTTGTAACAAACTAATACCAGTAAACAGCTGAGAAAAAAAAAATCTTACTCAAGACTTATAACCAGTAAGCATGGGAGAGGTAGATTGAAGTTTTATCTTTTTATTTCTAATTTACCTTTGAAGAAGAAAAAAATCAACTTTTAATTTAATCATAGATCAAGGATAGCAGAGGTCCTGTGCCTCCCCTCCCTGCTCCCGTGTGATGGGAGGTGCTAAACTCGTCTCTCTACCTCCCTATCTTCTTAGTAACCAAAAGAAAAAAGTTAGAAGGGTTTGGATTGTCTCCCTTATTATATTTAGCTCAGCTTTTTTTAAAAAAAAATTTTATTTAAAGGGATAAAACAGAAAAAGGAGAGAAATATTACAGAATTTCAAAACAAACATAAACAGTAAGAAATCACTAGTTGATAAATTACATATTGCTCTTTTAGAAATAGTTGTTCGAGTTACAGATTAAAGCACACAAAATATACACTCAAGCAGTGAGACTGAAAACAGATCTGTTCAACAATCAAACAAGAACTAAGAAATACGGGTAACAATCCTGCATACATAAATATACATGCAGTTATATCTTTTATAGCACGTCCTATTTTCTCTTTTTTACAATAGCAATTATACATTTTTTTATTTAAAGAGAAAAAAACAGGCAAAAGGTAGAAATATTACAAAATTTCAAGAAAAGATGATAAATAGTTAGAAATCACTAGTTGATACATTACATATTGTTCTTTTAGAAATAGTTATTCAAGTTACAGAATTAAAGGACACAAAGTAGACACTAAAGCAGTGAGAGTGCAAACAGATCTGTTCAACAATCCAACAAGAACCTAGAAATATGGTCATCAATCCCACACTCCTAAACATACATACAGCTATATCTTTTATAGCGCTTCCTATTTCCTTTTTTACAATAGCAATTATACATTTTTAAAATTTTATTTAAAGAGAAGAAAAAAAACCAGAAAAAAGTGTAGCAACAATACAGAATTCTAAAAGAAAGAAAGAAAAAGGAGAATGACAAAAAGCCCCACTAAGAAATCAGTAATTTATAAATTACGTACTGTCATCCTGGATGTAGTTGTTCAAGTTACAAAGTTAAAGGGTACATAGTAAATATTCAAACAGTCAGACTACAAACAGTTCTGCTCAAAGATCCAACAAAGATTCAGCAATATGGTCATCTATTTTACACACTCAAACATACATGCAGTTAT
>PVLA01012303.1:0-45698 GCA_004027455.1 Hydrochoerus hydrochaeris | reverse complement strand
CAACAATCCTCCTGCCTCAGCCTCCCAAGTGCTGGGATTACAGGTGTGAGCCACCACACCCGGCTTGAAAGCAGGCATTCTTATGGAGCAATGACTCTTTCTTAGGGGGACAGGAACTGTTTAGGGTATCAATCCTCAGGATATAGGTACATTAATTTGGTCTTTTGCTTTGAGGTCTGGCCCACAGCAGGAGGTGTCAATCTCCTCACAGCTGCCAGGTGTCTGCACTGGCTCCATTGAGGACCTAGCTCTGTCTCACCGCCTATAATATTTCTAACCAACTCAGCTGCCTGCAACAGTAGGACCATAGCTTTCTTGCCCAAATTGCCAGAAAAGGATAGATGAACCCTATTTGCAAAGGTTGGAGCAGGATTAGCATCAAGCAGCAACTCTGAACATCAGCCTACAGCTTAGGTCACACAGAAGGTATAGAAAACCTATGTAGGCCATGACAAAGAGGGAAGGCTAGAGATCATACAGGTTGTGATCACTGAGGACCTTCGCGAGAGGTGGTACATGAATAAGTGCTTTTATGCACACCCGATGTCCAAGTATCACACTGTCATTCACTGCCCAAATAGGACAAGACAGAACCAACCAATGTTGATTACCTGGCACAGTGACACTAAGAGCCCACATTTGCAAAAAAGACATCTGGCCATCCACAGATACGGTACTAGGAACCAAGCACAAAAGCAGATCTTGGGATACAAATTCTACCCAGGACATTCTACCCAGGACATAAAAATAATAGAGACTAAAAGGACACCTTCATCCCCTATAGAAAATAGAAGTAGCTTCTAAGCCAGAAAGATAAATGACAGGAACTTGAGGCACAAGAACCAAGTTGCTCCAAATAACACATCAACTTGTGCCCAGAGAAGAACTGGGATGTCCTGCAATTGTTTCCTGAAATGGGCAGTGGGGGCCACCTGGGTGAACCCTGAGCAAGGGCATCACTGTCTGCAATTCACAAGATCAAGGCTCAGCCATGAGCTTTCACATCAGCCTCCTGGGAGATAGATTTCCTCCCCTCCTACTACATGAAAATAAAACATTCTGCAGCCTCCCTTAACAAAACATTTGTTTTTTTCCTACCAAACTGCTCTCTGGAGGCTGTCCTCCATGTTAGTCACGGCACTAGAGACTAACATTTGATACAACTGCCCAACGCTTGGAAAGGGCAGATGCATCAGATTACTAGACCAGCCTTAGACAATAAAGCCTTAAAGGACACCATGGGACTCTACACAAAGAAACACTAACCTTCACTCTTCAGTGAAAGTGAGTTTATTTGACCTCAATTTGTTGAATGAAAGCAAAGCCTTCACAGAGCTTGGGCCATGCCTGCACACAGACATGACACAACGCATCCAGCCAAAGCCAGGAAAAGTCTACACTTATGTGAACCCTCCAGGACAGATGTCTTAGGAAAAAAATATGCTGCAGTGAACCTTACAAGTGTCCCAGGGCCACTCATTCACCTGCAATATTCACCAGCCTTCACCCAACAAGTAGTATATGTCCTAGGGAGTCATTCAAAAACCCTTTCTGGACCAGGTTTACTGGATGAAACTGGACTTTCTCTAATGCTCTAATTGTCACAATGTCACTTAAAAAGAGCTCCCTCACCACAAAGGGTCGAGAAACTCATTCCTAAGAAATATGGTAGTTGACTGACCCTAGCTCATGAGAGGATCAGACGCCATATAATTAAGGCTCTTAAGGACAAGCCACAAAACCAAAAGATAAGCAGCCTCCGGGATAGAAATGCATAGTACACAACCACTTGGCTATCCCACAGGACATAATGAGTCATTCCACCAGAGCTGTTTAAAAGAAGAACTACCAATCTTGAAACATTTAGTTATTTAGTCTGCCTCCAAGAGAGAATTTATTTGGGGAAAGACCTCACTGGAAAACCTAAAATGGTGCATCCAGGCCTCTGGTGTATGACACTTCTGGATGAGTAGGAAGCTGCCTTGGACTCAGAGCCCTGATCCCATTTGCCACATGCTACTCCCTAGAATCAATCTCTTGATGTGCATTTGCAAGAGGAGAGTTCTCATTTTCTCTAATTTCCAGGATCCAACAGTGGCCCCTATCACACTCAACTCTAGGCCCTAACTTCCTAACCAGTTTTCCCATATAATGGAAAGCTCTCTGAGCATAGGCAGCTCATCCCATTTCTCCCTGTAACCTCCACAACTAGCTCAGTTCTCAGAATCATGTAGGCCTGCAAACACTAGGTATTACACAAATGAACAAGTAGATGCATAAATCAGCATACCAAGTATGCTAATCTTGTGGTGTTCTAAATGGTGGGGGGGGCTGTCAAAGAAGGGAAAGGAGGAAACTAGAAGAGAAAAAATTATTTCCAGATTTTTCAGTGTAACAATAGCAAACTTTTAAATAGCAAAGAGCTTTTTAAAAGTTCCCTCCTCCACAAGCAAAAACTGAGTTTGAGTTCTTCTTAGGGCATTTTTGGACGCTGTGACCCTTGGTTACACACTGGTTGGCACGGTGAAAATGTAATGGCTGGACATGCGCTATGGTACCGGCTGTGTATGTCTCTTCCTAGCGCAGCGCTAAGCTCACATCTGGGGCTGTTTAACAACTGATTGGAAATTTAGCCTTCTGATTTCCAGTTAAATACTAGGCACAGGAAAACAAATAGCACTTGTTTTTCACTGAGCCTTGTCAGTCATCCAAACTGCAGTGCAGACCAGAGAACTGCTTGTGATTTGGTGGCAGAGGCCCAAATATTTGGATAGCTTTTTTTTTTTTTTTTTGCCTCCAGTATAAGAAAAAGGAATAAACTAGATTTTGGCAAGTACAGCTTCTGCAGCCACTCTGCCCCTGCCCCCATTCTTGGAAATGCAAAACTGGATTTTAAATACAAAGCATGTTCTGGGTATCAATTTACATTTTTCATTAGGATTAAGTTTTGATTTGTTTTTAATCCAAAGCCAACAGCATAAAGTTTGGTTTCTCTCATTTATTTCAACTGCCCTGCCTTGATATTTACTTGGATTTGCTGAAGAGGCAATGTTCATATTGCCATTTTCTGTTTCCAATTAAATTGGGATATAACATGTAGCAGTTGTATTATCAAAGGAACTTTAGAGATGGCAACTCCCTCATTCTAAATGCATTCTAAAAGGCCTAATTGCATCCCTAAGATGCAAACTTAGGCCTGAATAGTTTAGTGATTTTGATGCAAGGATGATGATTAGTTAAGTGGTAGAGCCACATGATTAGTACTTAAGCACCAGTACTCCTGACACTCAGGTCAGGGTTAACTAGACACGAAAACCCGAGTTCCCTCTGAGTTGCCAGATAAACATAGGACACCAGTTAAATTTGAATTTCAGATAAATAATGAATAACATTTTAGTATGTCATAAATATTGCAAGAAAATCATTTGGCATTTATTATTTATCTGAAGCTCAACTTTAACTGGCCATCTATATTTTTATTTGCCAACCCTGGTAACCATACCTCAGAGATCCACATTCACCCCTTCCACACTCTACCTTCCACTTAGCATACAGAATGAGATTGGAGGAAGCTCCTTATTTCTTGAGACTTTCTGAATCTTCTTCTATTTTTCCTTATAAGTATGTAAAACAGCTAACAGACACAAATAGGCTGGCAAAGGTTTCTAGATCAGGCATTTATGTTACTAGAAACCAAGCCTTAGAGTCTCATCTTGAAAATTTCTCTTTGCTCCAGGCTCTATGTCAACAGATCTCATGGAAGACAGCGCTCAAGTTTGGAATGCAAATAAAGCAAGATTTTTTAAAAATCAGATAGGTGCATGGAAGAAACAAGAAAAATACATTTTAAGACTTAGTTCAGTGCTAGAGGGGTAGCTCAATGGTGAAGCACCTTCTCAGCATGCATGCAGTCCTGGGTTGAAGCCCTAGTACCAAAATCACCATTGTCATTGTTTCTAGTTTGCTAGTCTTGCACCATGACTTTTCTTGGATGATGGAGATTTGAACCTAGGACTTCTACCATGTTAGATAAGTACTCTCTACTACTGAGCTATGCTTCCAGGCTTTTTATAGTCACTTTTAAAGAGTACTATAGCAAGGGCTTTTTGCAAAAAATGGCTTTTTTTTTTTTTTTTGGTACCAGGGTTTGAACTCACAACCTCACACTTGCCAAGCAGGCGCTTATGCTGCTGAGCTAAATCCCCAGCCCCCAAAATGGCTTTTTAAGATATAATTCATTTACCATAATATCACCATTTTCAAATGTACAATTTAGTATTTTTAGTGTATTCTCAAATTGTGGCATACTTATCACTATGTAACCTCTATATAAAAAGAAACCTCATATCATTATTAGTAGCCATTCCCTATTGTCCCTTCCCCTTCCCCTGGAAATGGCTCATGAACTTTTTGTCCTTATGGATTTGCTAGTTCTGGTCATTTCATATAAAAAGAACTGTACAACATTCTGTTTTGTGCATGGTTTCTTTCATTTAGCATGTTTTCAAGGTTCATTTATATTGTGTTATGTATCAGAACTTCATTTCTTTTTATGGCTAAATAATATTCCATTGTACAGACACAGCATTATTTTTTCCATTCATCAGCTGACACACATTTTAGTTCCAGTTTTTGGCTGCTATGAATAATGCTGCATTGGACAGTTGTGGACAAGTTTTTATGGACACACATTTTGTGCAATTCTTTCCCAAAGATGTTTGACATTCCCACTAGCAATGTATGAGTTTTCCAATTTCTCTACATTTTTGGCAAAACTTGTTACTATCTGTCTTTTTCATTATAGCCATCCTAATAAGTATAAAGTGGCATACTGTGGTTCAGATTACTTTCCCTACTAATGACACTTAGCATCTTTTCATATGCTTTGGGCTATTTATGTCTTTTTGGGGGGGATGTCTATAAACTATAGCATGTTTTTAAAAGAATTTAATATTGTGGCTCTTCTCAATACTTTTTTTGTAAAAACAAACCTCTTAGGTTGAAAGTTCAGATATCAATTACACAGTTGAGTCACTACGTTTTCTCCAGGGTGGAAATGGTTGCACAAAGAAAAATAAGCCTATGCAATCTTCCTAAGAGATTTTTATTTGTAGTTTCAACATAACACATGGAACATATAAGATTATTTTTGTTCTGAGTGTATTGAGGGAACATCCTTACACTATTCAATATTCTTTGGACCATTCACACACTCTGCAAAAGGGAAAACTATAAGACTCTGACACCTTAATCATATATGTGCATGTGTGTGACTCACAAAGACATACTACTTGAACTCAGCCTGAAAGTCTCTTCAACCTACTCCATTTCCAAGGTAACCAAAATAACCAGATAAAGCAAAAGCTCTTGCAGACTAAATCCTACCTTCTCCTTGCCTGATACTCCCTTCTCTTGCCTATGCTGAAGAAACATGAGAAGACTGAAATGATTTGACAGGAAAAGACAGATGCTTAGATTAGTATTAAAGTATATTTTTATATTATCAAAGTTAGTAGCACAAGCCCTCCTAACAAATTATAAAAGTTTCATTTTTTAAAAAATTTGGGCAATTATAACAATGCAGGTATGTCAACCAAAAATAAAAGCTCATCCTGACAACTGAGTAGATGCTATCACTTGAACTTTTCTCATCATCTTACTTTAAAAAATGAGTAACTGTTAAAGTATCATGGTTTGTTATCATTACGTCTATATAAAATGTACTGTTAAAATTAATTTTAAAAACAAAGGAAGTTAAGTATTGTGGTTCTACCTAAAGAGTAAAGACAGCTTTGAGACAGTAATGTGAGCCCTTGTGCAGAATACAAGGGGGAAATAAGGACACCTACATCTTGCACTGAGTGTCAAGAGCTGCATCTTCCCTCCTCAGCAGCTCCAAGCTCTTGGGTAATGGTTTAGAGGGACACAACTAAACCTCAGCTTCCAAAGATCCCATGGGCTCCTTGAAGTGCTTGAAGAAACACTTACTTTAAAGTAATTAAGTTACCCTTGTTCCCAAACTTTAACTCTTAAGTATAAAAAATGGACACGCAGGGCTCACTACTGGTTTACTGGCCTGTGGGAGAAACGACAGGCTTCCTATTCATCACTGTCCCTCTGCTCTGAAAGCTTTCAAGTGCATGAGGAATCACTGAAATCCTTTCAGGCCACAAGACGAAGGGAAAAGGTTGCCTAGGGAGAGCTACCCAGCTTATGAGAGAACTCATAGCCTTCGCTGTCTCCTGATCTGAGAACCTGAATGAACAACAGATGTTCTACTATCTCTTCCAGGCCATGAAGAAATGTACAGATGGCAGACAACCATTTCCCTAAAGGAAGCCTGCTGGACAACAAAACAGAGTTCAGGTGTCCTGGAATTTCAGTCCTTGACTTTCCTCACTGCTGTCTCCCCATGCTGTTAATTTTAGATTCATCACTCAATCTGCAATCTCCTTACATGGGATTAACTCCAAATAGGGTCAACGTTAGACTGTTTACTAAGACTCTCTTCCTTTTTGTTAGTGTCTTAAACTTGTGGCCAAACAGTTTTCCATATCTTAAACAAAATTAGAGCAAATAAATAATGACTAGGAGTAAGATACTTTCCCTTAAAACCCATGGAGTTGCAGACTGAAGAAGGAATCTTGGAAAGTACTAAACATAACTAAATGCGGCCCACACTGTTCATCTGGACCTACAGTCCACAGAAGTAGGAACTTCTTTCAACCTGAGGCCAGCCAGGCTGGGCTGGTGTTTTATAGTTACAGGTATAAATTCAACTTCTATATGTACTCTTTATTATTAAAAACAGTAATGGCACACGTAGTGTCTGAACTTATCAGAGGCAGGCACTGCCCTAAACATTTTCTATGTAATCTCAACTAATCAAGACAACACTTCTACGGGATAGGAACTATTATTATTCCCAGGCTGAGGAAAGTCAGGTTTATAGAGATTCATTTGCCCAATTATCTCTTGCATTCAAAGCAGTATGAGTAACGCCTTTGCCCCTTACCTCTTCATAACCTGCCCACTGTGGTAACCTCTAGCCTCACACAGTTACTGAGCACCTGAAAAGTGGCTAAGCAGTAGGAGGGGTTATTTGTTTGTGTTTTACATTACTGGAGATTAAACCCAGAACCCTCACACTGAGCTATATCCTCAGCATTCTTTTTGTTCTTTATTTTGAGACAAGTTCCCGCTAAGTCACTAAGTTGCCCAGGCCAGGCTCAAATGTGCAGTCTTCCTCCCTTGGTCTCTCAAGAATTCTAGGATTATAAACAAGGACTGCTTTAGCAGGTTTGAATTTTTAAAAATTAATTTCAGTAGTCATGCATAGCTAATTCCTACAGTACTGGACAGTACAGCTCTAAGGTATGAGGACTAAATGCAAATAGGTCTTATGACTGTAGCCATAAGTCTTAATATGACAAATAATTTTAATTACAGGAGATTGACAGTATACAGAGAGCCTGTTTGATATAAGAGCCTCTAAGATAGGTCCCATTTGGGTTTGAGATCCAGCTCTACCAGAAATTAGTCACGTGATTTGGTCCATGACAATCTCTAAATTCTTCAACTATATGAAGGATTAAATGTACCTTTACCATGGTGTTACTGAGAGAATTCAGTGAAATAAAAACATGAGAGTTCTTAGTGAAATTGCTTAACTGTACTAAGTACTAAATAAATGTGCTAATAACAGTGACTAAATTATCACTGTTTTAGTTTTTTAATGTAGAAGTAATAACTTCAGTTCCCAGAAAAAGCTGTAAGTTCTTAGTAATTCCTACCTTGTAAATGTACCTGAGTTTTTAAATCTTTCATCCTGAAATTAATTTACAGCAAGTTTACAAATATAGTGCAATGGACTCTAATATCCTCTTTACCTAGATTCACCAGTTTTTAATACCTTGTTACATTTATTTTATTATTTTCTACATTTTTTCTAAACTATTTGACCTTTTACCTTTTAACACCTAAGTGCATTAAGTATCTTTCCTAAAAAGAATGATATCTCTTAACATAACAACAGTATAATTAGCAAATTCAAACACTGATACAATACTTTAATCTACAGATTCAATTCTAATTTCATCCACTGAGGACACAATGTCCTTCTCCACTCCTACTCAATAAGATCCGGTATGGGACGACCATGTGTGTCTTTTTTAGTCTTGTCTAATCTTTAATTGCCTATCTTTAACCTTTTATAACTGAGTTTTTAGAGAGGACAGACCAGTTATTTTATAGAATTTCATACGGTTTGGTTTTATTCAGTTTTTCCTCATGATTAGATTCATGTCATGTGCATTTATAGCAAGAATACTATTTAACTGGTTGCATTCTTTCTTAGTTACCAGAACACAATGCCTAATCACAACATAATGGTGGCATTATTCTGATCACTTGGTTAAAGAATTTCTGGGTATCTCTACTGTACACAGTTATTTTTCTTCCATAATTAATAAGTAATTTGTGGAAAAGATATTTGGGGTCTATTCAAATATATTATTCTTCTAACTCCCTCCAGTTCCACTAGATTTAGCATCTTTTGATGACTCTGACCTGATCAACCTTTAATGCTATGGATCCAAAATGATGATTTTCTAACTCTCTCCTTCTTCTATATTTAATAATTAGAATTCTACTATAAAGAGGAGCTTCCCCTTCTTCCTTCTTTTATATATCTACTTTTTAACTGTTGGCTATGGATTCTTGCATTACTCAGTGGGTTCTTTTGAGCTTTGAAAAGTATTCTTTAAATGTAGGAGATAAAAAAATTACAGAGTTGGATTGAAGCCTTTATTACTTAGGCAAAATTTATTCCTTAGGCAAGAGGGCAGCTGTTAACTGAGGACACCACTGATCTTAGATGCTTCTCAGCAAGAGAAGTTTAACAGGCAAAGGCACTGTCTTCGGACTCGCTCAATAGACAACATGAGTTATCACTACCAAGTTGCACTGTTGCACATCATCAGACATGATATCATATACCAAAAATTCCATCCAAACAGCCCATCTATTACTCCACAACTAGCAAACTTGAAATGTTCTGGCAAACTCAAAAGGACATGATTTACAAATAGTAGGTAATATTTGGATCTTTAACAAAAGCGGGATTCCAGTTTTTTTAATAAAATACAAATGATTTCATTTTGGAGCTTGCTATGTCACATTCTCAACAAACAGCTCCTCATATCAGAAATTAGGCATGTGTTATATACAAATATAAAAGGTTCATGCATATTTATGTTGTGGCCAGAGACCACACACCCAGTGGCTATTTACAGTATTCACAATGCTCCTGGTACCACAGTGAGGGTCTCAGAGCTGAAACCAAAGCTCAGGCCACACAGAGCCTGACTCCAGGTCTGCTGTGTCCACATAAGACATGGGTCATGTTTGCTTCCTGTGACTACTTACATATGTCATCTAAATATCAGCAAGTGTACAACTCCAAATGTAACACGCTGGACTCCTATTATTTCAGTGAAAAGAAACCCTTTCAAAAGTTTTAGGGTCATTACAACTTTGTGCTAGCCATCAGTTTGGAAAAGTTTTTTTTAAAAAAACCTTACCAAGAAGAGTCTGGGGACCCCAGTGGCAAGTCTCTCTGTCTTCAAATGCCAGACCAAGGGCTGCGGGGAGTTGAGCAGGAACACAACAGGCTTGTGGTGAACGTGGACTGAGGAGATGGGATTCAGGTGCAGCGTGACCTAAGAAGCAATAGAATGAGGGGAGATTTTAGGACTGATTTTCCACACAAGTCACTCACAGCAGTGTCTGGATATTTTTCACTACTCACCACTAAGAGGACCAGGTTATTAGCCAGCTCCAAATCTGCAAATAAGATTATCAGACTGAACTAGATGATACTGCATCTTTTATTTTTTATTACTATTTCAAATGGTTCGGCAATACTAATATCAACTAAAACATGATTCAGCTCCCCAAAGTAGAATACAGATAAGTATAATACTTATTAAATGCAAAAGTGGCAAAGACAGAATAAAAGTTACCTTCCCACAATACTGTCTAATCTTTCAAATCAAATTACTAAACTGAAAATTAAAGAGTAGAGTCCCCTGAGGGTAGGGTAACCCTATGGACCTTCAGAGAAATAATTTTCTTCTCTCTCAGGTAAGCTCCAGCCTCTATAAAGTTGAATTCTGCCAAAGAAAAGTACAAAAAGCAAAGAGAAAGGATCTGCCAGGGGAAGCTGCCAGTGCTGTCATCATCTGAGCTACTAAAGAGAAGGAATTTTCCAAAATGAAGCATGAGGAACCAGAATAAACACTGATTGTAGAGTGCCACCATAAACAAACAAACAAACAAAACCAAAATAGAAGAAAACTGTGAGTCTGGAGAGGAACACTGTGCTCAGTTTTGACAGAAGATCAAAGACTGTTGTAGGTTACCATTATCATCATTCTGTTGTCAAAAAGGAGCCAGAGAAAGTGGACTCAACAATATTCTCTTGGAGCACATGATCCAGTGAGTCAATGTGAACCCAGGAAAGCAAAAGATGTGCAAAAAAATACTGACTAGCTGGTTTCATTCAATGTGTCTCAACACTAGCTTTCTTTTCAGAGAGGTGAGGCAAGACCTTGGGAGAACCACATAGTTAAGCAGCTGGGTGAATGCACCAAAGATCACCATAAAGTAATAAGAGCAGTTAAAGGACCCACTCTCTAAAGAGCTTAGGCTGAAAAGATAGACTGAGAGATATATGGGGAACAGTGGAACATTACTGTTACATTCTGAGGAATAAATGGTCTGGCTCTATGATCTGACTGTACACAATCAGGGACACACATTGAATGCTATTTTACAGCCTCTGTGATTGTTGGGCCACTTCAACTCAAGGTATCTCTACCTTTTTTTAGGGACTGCCTATGATCAACAGCATTTAGTACAGCATATGCTCATGACCTTAATAAATAATGCACCAATCTTCCAAAACCCATGCTTTAGGACATGGTAAGCATTCCCAAAAGCATTGCTTAAATTCCCTAAATTCACTGTTTTCAGTATCATAAAAGTACTTATTCTAGGATTAATTTGTACTTAGTACATCATAGTGTCTGGTTTGTTAACTATTGAGTGTGAATGTCTTAATTGCCAAAACAGACTGCAGGCAAAGATGTTTTACACCACGGGTGTATAATGTTTTGATTTCCCTGGGTCACAGTAAGCAAAGTTGTCTTGGGTGACATATAAAATATATATAATATAGATAATGTATAAATTACTATATTATATAGTATAATTTATAGTAACAAAAAATCTTAATATTTTTATTATATCAAAATGAAATAACACAATGAGCCAATGTTTAACTATTAAATAAGAAAACGTGTCTGATTAATAACAAGATACCTCCATGCCATCCATGGGGGGCCCAGGAAGAGAGAAACCAGTTTGCCCTTACCATGAGCCAATCAGCACATGGGCTAAGAATCAAGAAGGCCCACCCCCTACCCTCCATAAGCAACCAAGGACAGGCTGAATTGATAACAACTGAGATATAAAAACAACTAAATGCTTGTATTGTTTGATTGATTTGCAGGCCTAAGGCCAAAAGTCAGAGCATCTATTAGGAGGATAACAGTATGCAATACAGCAAATATGGGGGATTTCCTTCTTGTTTTTGGAATCCAGTACTGTTTTCACTGTTTTGTTTTGCTCCGATTTATTGTTTTATTTAATGTTCTGATTTTTTTTTCTGTTTTGTTTTATTTGATTTTATGGTGTCTGATGGTATGGACAACTATTGTGAAAATAACAAAATATATTATGGTAGCCACTGTGAATTTCCTATTATCTTGTTTTGAAGTTCTGTACTACTTTCACTACTTTGTTTTGATTGGCTTTATTCACAATGCTCCTGTTTTATTTTGTTAGGTTTTATTCTCTGTAAAATAAAAAAAAAAAGACACCTGTCTTTACAGGCACATGTATGTGTAGGAAGCTTGAACCATTATTACCAGTAATTGTGCCTTTTACTTGCCAAGTCATACAAGTACGTGTAACTCTGATATGAGCAGCTTTCGATTTAACTCTGTATGGTAGGCATGGGAGGTAGAGTTAGCACTGCACTGTGCCCTTCCCTACACAGTGTTCCTTTGGCTCCTAGAGAGTTCATGCTCAAGAACCACACCACTGAGTCAAGAGAAACATCACTCTAAATCTCATAAAAATAATAAAAGCTTAAGATCTCATGGAACTGTATTACTAGCTGTCCAAGTCTATGGGTTGGACTTACCTGCTTTACATTTTAAAAATATCACATCAAATTCATAAATTTATGTTTCCTAGAAAGTTAAAAAATAAAAGTTGAAGATATGGTTGAAGTGACTTAGAGCTAGCTAGTCTGCAGAAAAACTACAAAAACATAAACACTCAAACTATCATGAGCTATTTGTGAATATAGTTTGGATCAGTCTTATAACTAATGTCAAATGCAGTACCAAATGAACTATGATGTCAAATACAATTACAGAAAAATAATCTGTACCTTGGTTGTAGACTCTCATGATACACTGTAGTTGTCATTTGTACTCAGAAATAAATGGACTGATAATCGCTGAAAATGAGAGAGGCAGTAGAAATAGAGCAGAGGCAAAGGTAGAAACTAAAGCGTTAACTGCACACTATGAAGAGCACAGAGAGTGAAGAAAAGAGAAAAACCATTACTTCTGCAAGAGTACCTGATAATTGCAAAACAACTCTCTGACTCACAAACAGCATGTGCCAGTAAAAGGTTTCCTTATTCATTCCAAAACTGTTCATTGGGCAGCAACACAGCACAAAGAATAGCACTGTTTATCTGCAGGTGTATATCTACAATATGTGTTTGCATTGCATTTTTTTTCTGATGACTTTCTTTTTGGTTTCTAGGCATATGATTCTTAAAGCTCTTAGATACACAAAAATCTTGTTCAAAAACGTAGGTTACAAGATAAATAAGTACATATCTCAAAAAAAAAAAAAGCTTAGGAAATAAGAAGATATATGAAACAGATACTGGTTTTGGGGTCCAAAATTTCCCAGATGGTCCAGAGTGTCAAGGCCTGGCTCAGACAACCAAGGAAAGATTTCTAGGAGTTGCAGCTCTTTGAGCTTTCCTGGAAACGGCTCCCTCTTCAATATGTGGCAGTGTCTAGCCAAGATGAATCTCCTGACTCTGGCACACAGGTCCCAGGCAAAGCCCCAAAAGCCATTTGGCAAAGAACAATTCACACTACAATTGGGAAATTAAAAGAAAAATACGTAATCCTTTTTCAGAAAGATCATTTGGCAGGGACAAAGAGTCCTACGAACACAGTCTCACCTAATCCCTCAACAATCTTCCTCCTCTATACAGTACTTTCTCCATTTAAACATTATCTTGCCAAAGGGAAGACAGAGAAACAACTAGAAACAACCAACAAAAGAATGAATGCAAAAGAGCTCCCAAGAATGTGAATAGAACATACCTGGAATATCTCAATGGCAAGGTGCCTAACTTCTTGTAAACTGGAAAAAAAATGAAAAGAAAATCCTCTTCAGGAACAATTACACCTCAGGAACAGATGATAGTTAGAATCATAAGATGGTCCTGCTGAGGTTTTTCCATGGTTGGACTGTCCAGAGATTATGATCTAAAGGCAAGAGCTAAAGCAGGCTGCACCAAAGAGTAATGATACAAATAGTATTTGCCAATTTCTAGCTTAGAAATCCAAACAGTAGTTTAAAGAGTTGGCCCTCTACCCTTCATCACATTTATATATAAAAATACACTTAACAGCTTACTCTAGAGCCTTCAGAAACACATGGAACTGAAGATAGAGGTGACACGAGCAGTGAAGGGGCTGTGTCCCATAGGAAAGGACAATGACTAGTCTCTAAATTAATGGCTTCTTTTGTTAATCTTTGGGGGTCACAGAGCATTTGAGAATGCAGTGTAATATGAATCTTCTCTTCATATATGCACATACACAAAAAAATCCACATTACATAAAATTTTATAGACAGTTTCAAGAAATACATCCATTGCAGGTCCCATGAACTCCAGGTTAAGCATCCATTAGCTCAGGGTAACCAATCAATTGTAAAGGGCTAGAAAGTTCTAGTGGTAGAAATAGAAACATGGCCCCATTTAATTAAATTAGAAAGCATACTCTGGTCTTAAGATATCATCCTTCTGGGGAAAGTACTTAACAAATGAGAACTCAGAACTAAAACACTTTCACATGTAGTTTCTGGGGTTTCTGTGGCCTGCTCAAACCCATAATTTGACCACATACTGGTCCATGAAGCCCAGCACAAGAGTTCTGCTCTAATCATGTTTGTCTTAAACAATGCTGAATGTTCAGTCTTTCCGAGGGTGTGAGAAAGTGCAATTTGTCACACGCACATGTAGCCACTGTCCCTCACACCCCAGATTCCTTCCCCTAAAAGGAATGCAAACTGGCTCAATCAGTTCTATAACATCTGTTTATACTACGTCTTCTGAGATTACCTGTATACTTCAACTAACATACTAGCTGTAAATTTATAAAGAAATTCAAAGCAAATCTTTTCTAAGTGTTTTTCTGGATACAACTGAATACAACTTTGTCCATAGTCAAGGGCACTCTAAGGAGCAGAGGCCTTGGAAAGCATGTTCTTTCTCTTATTATCACCAGAAAATAACAAGAACAACATTCTCTGGACCTTTTTATGATGAAGTCTCTTAGTTTTCCAAGAATTATTAGAAAAAAACACATATATAGTTTATATAGTTTCAAACTCTACAAATCACTTTATGAAAATGAATTATGTACTTCAGGAAGAGGGAAAAAATCCCTACTCTCTTTATGGAAATCCCATATAATTTTTTTTTAATTCTCACAATTCATAGTCTAGATGCAAGACATTCCTGACACAGAGATTTCAAAAGATTTCTTAATATCAAGGCTCCCTACTCCTGGGGTTTGTCAAAACAAACAAAAACAAAGTGAGCAAAACAACTGATATGAGTCTAAGTTATCCAATTTTGCTAATGTGTCAGTGAGGTTTCATTTCAACATTTCTGATGCTTAGAACAGCCCCTATGGACCCATGAAGTAAAGAAGTCATCCAAAACACTACCAGAGAGACTTCTATTATCTAAAACAAGACCAAATAATGCTCAGAAAGGGATGATTCAATGATCCGTTTATATTAAGATAAAAAAAGAACTCCAACAGCATGCCTACAACCAAGCACCACAAAATCACAGGCTGGTCTGTATATAGCCATCATCTATCCCCTCGTCAGAGGTAAAGAGGCATCACTTGGCAACAGTGTTGATAGTAACTGAAAACATCCTAAATCTTGGCCTCCTGGCACCCACATATTTTACAGACAAGGAGGCACAAACCTCTTTCAAGACACTAGCATCCCACACTTCAATCTCACTTTCATGCAATGTGATTTTAGAAACTCCAAGGTGCAACTGATAGCTGGGGACAGGAACAGTGTTTACTTAGTTCTACTATAGTGTCTTAAAGGGTTTTCTGGTCAGAGGAATCCCTATACATGACTTTTTTTTTTTGCCATTGCTTGTCTTTCACCATTTGGGAATTGGTATAAAAAATTCCTTAAAATATTCTTGGAGAAGTGGATCTGGAGCTTTTTAAAATTTATTTATTTATTTTTAGTTTTATACCTCTCTTAATTTCTAAAGGAACACCAATTAGTGTCTCCTATCCCTAGGGAATCTACTGACCATCCTCCTTACTCTAGAGAAACACTGGGGTCAAAGATTTCACATTGGCATGGTAGATGATACCAAGCTCTTTCTCAAAAGATTTGTCTTAAGACCACTTACTATGCTGAGAGGGACACAGTCAATTCCCAAATTAATCTCTCCTCCCCCAACAAGAATATGACTCTGGATTCCCTGGGAGCCTCTGAAAATAATCTAATATGACTACAAAAGAGGAAATAAAATAAAAGTCTGACATTTAATGCAGAAATAAGTCGGCCTTCCCTGTTCCATATTTTGAATGTCCTGGAAAATTACTGGGAACTAAATTTGGGTTGGGGGTTGAGGGGCAAGAACTCATATAAACAGAAGAGTATTTATGAAACTACAGGTCATGACCTTCTAAAGGGGTCCTGGGAGCGTTGCAAGGGGATTGCAGGGACCCTGGGCCTCCCTTCCCAGAGCAGCCCATGGCTTAGCCACTGTGAGGAAGAGAAGCAGGGGAGTGGAAACCTTGGATGAAGGTATGTGCTGGTGAAAAACACTGCTGGGGCCCTGAGCAAGACCCTATGAATGGCCAGTGTGAGGACCCTGGCAGGTACTTTTCCACTGAGCTTCAGTACTGAGAAGAGGCCATGTGAATATCATACATGTCACTTACATACCATCCACATCCTTCCAGGGCTCTGGTCTAATGTACACTACAATCATGTTCCCAGATGACCCACCACGTTCAGCTCATAATGCACAACCTCCACCAGAATCCTTCCCCACCTCTCAGGCACTACAGTTTAGTTGTCTGTCTTCCCTGGTACACTGTTAGATCCTCATGAGACACACTTCAAAGGCAGAAGAAACTCTAAGTCACACTCATTTCTGCATCCTTGGACCTAGCACAGGACTTGTTGACTGTTTAGTAAGTAGTCAACAAATCTTCTGAAAAATGAATATAAGAAGCAGTAAAACTTATCAATGAAATGTGACTCAAATAACGGTTCCAAAGACATATTGTTCTGTTTGTCTGGCCAAAAGACGGTGTATCTAGAAAGAAAACACTAACTTCATTATCAAGTTTAAAAGAAAATATTAAAATGGGAAGAAAAGAGAATAGATTATAATCATCAAAACTGCAGGCTTCCTGGACCTATGTTGATGAGGATTCCAAAGCCATATCCAGGCTTTGTAGGAATAAACATCATGACTGTCATCCTCTTCTGTGTGCACAGGAAAGGGTAGAACAACTCATATAATGTGTATGGGGACTGTACAAGATAAAAATGAAAATGGAAAGTTTATCTTTAACAGTTATGCAAATTTAAATATGTACGATGTGAAAAAATATTTTAAATATATTCTCCTTCTCAAGGCTAGATAATGATAAAAACATTCCACTGCTTTTTAAGGGCACAGAATTTTAAATGGTTTTTATTCAGGCAATGCAGTGTATTAAAATGGTTAAATATTAAAATTCTAGGCAAACTGAAGGAATAAAATATTTGCACATTGATTAAAGTGCAAAAATTTTGCTTTTGTCTTTTTATATTCCCTTTCACACTTAATAAACAGATTCATTCCAGTCACTCTATTATTGCTTCTCATATATAACTGAAAGCTCTATATGACCATGTGCAAATTTATTTCCTCTCAACTCTACTTTTATAATGGATTTGAAATTATTTTCACTACTTAACCTGTCTAATATATCTTCTGCAGCAGGGTGTTAGAAGGTTCTATGTGTCACTACTGTGGTGAATGGAATCACACAGAGAATCACTAGTATGATCATCCAAAGCTGGTTTGGAAAACAGGCATAGCAAGAACCCAGCTACATGATCTGGGAACTGGAGTAATCATTTCAATCTGCCAAACACAATCAACTATGTCTCTGATACTTCAGTGCAGGATCATCACCCCAGGAGCACGAGGGTCACAAGAGAATAAGGCTCTGGTAGTCTGCAGAAATATACTTTCTTCTGGACTCCTACAAAGCACAGGATTTGGGCAGGTGCAAACTAATCATTCCTCGAACTCCACGGGCTCCAGTCCATATGTGGATTAAGCTAAATTACTCTCTAAGGGAATTAATCCTGGTCAGAGAAGGAAAACCTTGAGATTCTGTGAAGTCTGATTTTCTTTGAAACCTGTAACAAAAACAACTCCCAAAGTTCACAGTCTTGGCCCTCTGAGGGTATCCTGGTCCAGCCAGGTTATGGTTTTAAGGAAATGTTTTTAGAGGAACATAACTTTGAATGTTACATGACCTGTCTTGATAGAAGCACAAAAAGTAACTCAGAGTAAACCACTGGAGAATTTATGTTGGGGAACATTTTCCTGAAAAATCCTTACTTTCTTTGACCAAATGTTTCATCATTTTTTTGAAGTAAGGAATTGTAAGTGCTTTGAATTCAGGCAATAACTGTCAGAACTACCTCCTCCACAAGGGAGCAAATGCAGTTTGCAATGTTTCCATCAGAACTCAATTTTGACTGTTTTCCTCTACACAATCCATTTTCATTAAGCCCTGCAATGCCTTTTCAAGGTGAAGAACCGATCTGTCATCAAGGAAAGCCGAGGGAAAGGTGCCAAAAGATGCCTTTGGAATTTAGTATGTTAGAGCTGATGTGTCTAAAATGGAATCATATCTTCTTAAAGCAGCCTTTGAAGGCTTAAATTCCGTATTTTCTTGAGGTAGTTCAATACATGTGTTCTGACTGGAAAGGAACATAGGTATAATGAAGAGTAGCATACTTGCTAGTGAAGTTGTTACAAGTTACTAACATGGTGGTAAATCTATGGCACACGTGCTGTAACCAGCCGTCTGTCAGCACTGAAAGCTCCAAAAGGCTTGCCAGCACTGCTCTATAACCTTAAGGATCCTTCAAGTACTTTCTATTACTCTAAAACAAAATGGAAAAAAGGAAAGAAAAAGAAAAAGTTAAAGAAACAAGCAAAAGGGCCGGGGATACAGCTCAGTGGCACAGCGCCTGCCTGGCAAGCATAAGGTTCTGAGTTTGATTTCCTGTACCAAAAACAAAAAGAGGAAGAGGAAGAGGAAGAAGTGGTAGAAGAAAAAGATGAAGAAGAGGAAGGAGAAAGAGGAGGAGAAGAAGAGGGGGAGGAGGAGGAACAAGGAGGGAGCAAAAGTTCTAAATTGTGGGAAGTCTGAACAATGTCAACAATGATCCTGTGGACATTTGTTTACAGGTAAATCATAACTGAGGGTCATGGCAGAAACTTGGAATGGGTTTTACATCAGAATGAAATAAATGTAAATTTTAACACAACCTATTTGATTTTCAGGTTATACAATCATTCATTTCCCAGCATTGAGGCACTATAGTCTTGTCAAAGCTATATGCACATAGTTTGCAAATTTAAACGCTGATAAATCAATTCATATGACTAAGAATTTGTGAAGGTAACAGAGCAACAGAAAAAGAGAAGATATAAATTATCTTCCATGTGAATAATTAAAGTTTTTGCTTCCCATATTTGACACTGGGAAATATGAGGTTCCACATTAATATATGGAAATACTAATTGTGCCTTTTTATTTTTATACCTATTCTCTTTTTTTATACACAATATGAAGCTTTCTGCTATTCTACTCAGTGTGAGTAACATGGAAGACATTCAAATATTTGACTAAGCTGCTAAACACAAAGAGAAGTGCTTGTATTTAAAGAGTAATAATACTGCAAAGGCTTGGTTTTGCATGTAAATGGAAAAGGGTTCAACCTACTCTTTCAAAATATATCACTAATGAATTTTCTAATTCTGACCAAAGTCTGGAAGGTCCTAAAGAGATCAAGGTCACACTGCTAAGCTCTATTTTCAAAGTTGGTCAGCCACTAATGCTTATTAAGTCAATAGCCCCTAATCCTTTATTTATCATTTTAGCCAAACTAATATGGTCTGTTATTCTGCCTCAGGCTCATACTTATACCACTCATAAGCAGTAATTAGTGCCCAAGAGGGAGAAATAGGAGCAGGAGTGGAGGAGTTCATTAAAAAATATTCAGGGCTTGGTTATAAATTTAATTATGACAAAGTTAACTAGTGTCTTGTAGAAGTAGCTAAAATTCTACTTGTGATCTTCAAGCAAAAAAAGAAAAAGAAGTCTAGTTCATAAGACAATGAATCTCTCTATAAAAATGTTATTTAAAATAAATAAAACATAGTATTACCCGTTTAATAAAACATTAGTCAGGCATAAAAAGGGAAGAAGTACTGAAACGTGATAGAACATGGAGAAACCTTAAAACCATAATGCAAAGTGAAACAAGCCAGGCACAAAAGGCCACAGTGCTGTATGATTACACTGTTATGAAAGGTCCAGAACCAACAAATCCACAGAGATAGAAAGTAGACTGGAAACTGTAGGGGCTGGGGCAGGTCAACAAGAAGTTACTACTAACAGTATGGGTGTTTTGTTTTTTGTTTTGTTTTGCTTTGTTTTGTTTAGGTGATGAAAATGTTCTGGAACAAGACAGTGGTAGTGATTGCATGACATTGTGAATATACAAATGGCACTAAACTACACACTTTAAAGTGACTAAAATGACCGTATTAGGGTCCTGCAGAGAAACCTAACTATCTTAGAGAGAAGGTCCAAGTTACTGATGTACATTCAGTAGAAATACTCCACAGGGGTGGTGCAGCACTGAGGACTGAACTTCAAAATGAGCTCCATCCCTAGCCCCTTTTTAATTTTTGAGACATTATGTTGGCTAGGATGGGCTCAAAAAGCGATCCTCCTGCCTTCTCCTCCTAAGAAGTTGAGATCAGAGGTATGCACCACCATGCCTGGCTCATACTTTGAATTTTGAATGTTCATCTTTTCCTAGGATGATGATAATGTGGCATGATACTCTCTAGTGATGCTGGGCAGTGGCAGGAAGCTAAGATTGAGGGTAATAGCTGAGACTAAGTACTGCTGGTACTGAGCTGATTTTCAGTAGGTTAGGTGTATTAAATGCATTTTCAGCTTACAGTGGTCTCAATCTTGTGATGGATTTATCAGGATATGAGTCTATCCTCTTAGAGGACCACCAGTATAAAAGAGATTTTATCATGGGAACTCACTCATTAGATTAAGGACACAGCAAAGTCCGATAATGTACCATCTACAAGCTGGAGAACCAGGAGAGCCTGTGTGGGCTCTCAGTGGGTTGGATGGTGCCTGCCAACACTGAAGGCAGGTTTTTCCCTACTGCTTGTGAATTCAATTGCTAATCTCTTTTAGAAACACCCTCACAAATGCATCCAGAAATAACATTTACCAGTTACCTGGGTATCCCTTAGTCCAGTCAAGCTGACATCAAACATTAACAATCACACAAGGGTTTTTATAAAATGTATATACTTTATGACAATAAAACGCAGTCTGAACTTTTATACAAGCCAGACCAGACCAATCTAGAGTTTAAAAAAAAATTTTTTTTAACAAAAGACCTTCTTGTGGTACTATAAGGAATTCATTTTGTCTTAAAAGGCTGAAAAGTCATATCAATCCTCAAAGCTTCGGATCCAAAGCATCCAAAGCTTAGCCATACACTGAGCCAGCTTCAGTCAAGAACCTGTGTTTCCTATGTACTTTTTTTCATTTATTCAAGCAGCATTAGTTAAGTTCCTCTTACAGGATATGCCAGGCACCAGGTCAGTTACTGACAATACAAAGGTAAGTGAAAGGCAAATTATCCCTCCTCACTTTGTTCATAGCCCAGCAGGAAGACACACACACACACAAAGGGATGGTTTTAACCAGCGTCATGATGGTGCTGGACATATGGAGAAGAGGATGTCTGGAGTAGGGGATGAAGGCTGGGCTGGCCTAGGTCTTCCAGACAAAAAGTGACTTAAACTGCTGTTAGGAAGCAGGCAAAGCAGGCATGGTGGTACCTGCTTGAAATTCCAGCACTTGGGAGGCTGAAGCAGGAACACTGTCATGAATTCAAGGCCAGCCTGCACTACACAGTAAGTTTGCGGCCAGCCAGAACTACATAGCCAGACCCTGCCTTAAAGAACAAAGAAAAGAAGAAGAAGAAAGAGGAGGAGGAGGAGGAAGCAGGCAAAAATCTGTCACCATAACAAATTTCCTTGTTCCTCATAATTCCTGAACAACTTGGATTGGCCTGATGACCAGTTAACAGAGTTATTATAAGGAATAAAATTCATAAACCAAGGAGACTGAAAGGTGACCACTAAGTTCCCTTCTGACCCTAGAATCCAGTTACTCCCTGACTTCATTATGAACTCTTTAAACTTTCAGAATCTTTTCATCCCTTTTCCATTTCACTTCTTCTCCAAAGATGTTTCCTAAATCTGTCTTTTAAGATCCATATACTGTATTTGGTGATGTCCTTGAGAATGTTTCTCAAGAGTAATCATATCAAAAGAAAGTGATAAGACTCTAATCGGGACATGATGACAGTTTTTCAGTATTTCCAAAGAGTTTGGAAAACTGCTGTGATATGCAAAGGTCATCCCTGTCGTTGTTTGGGACCATGTGAGTGTCAGAGAGCTTGATGGCTCTTGCTTCTAAGTTCAGATTCTAAAATGAACTAGTTTCCAACAAGCTGTTACACTTCATAAAATATTAAATTTCTCCCAATTTGAAAAGAGACTAGTAACACTAACAATACTGAGGTTAAATAATTTATATTTATTTTAAACTTATTTATAAACTCTAAGGTGTAAGGAAAATGTTACCATTATCTCAAAGAAAGATAAGGAGTTACATTTTCCAGATGACTTCACATGAACAACCCTTGTTTAGAGACAGAAATCAGATAAAGGCAGTCAGTGACACAATCGAACCATCAGTTTCCACATCCTTAAGCAAACTTTCTAACCAGAGTTAACAAGCAGCAAAACTGTATGATTTTTGTTTCCTCCTCTATTAATTTTCCACTTACCATGGAAGGTTCCCAGTCAGCACCAAGAAATGAAATATGGATGATGAAAAAAAAATGAGTATGTCTCTCTCGGGACAGATGTCTAGTTGAACAAAGTGGCCTCAACTACTCTAAGAGTGACTTAGAATCTAGCAAAATGAGATGAAACACACTTGTCACTCCAGCACTCTGGGAGGCTGAGGCAGGACAATAAAGTTCTAGCCAAGCCTGGGTAACTCTTAGCAGACTTAGCCAGATCCTGTCTCAAAACAAAAACTATAAAACACCTGGGGATATATATCTGTACAAAGACCCTGGATTCAATTCCCAATAAAAGAAAGAAAGAAAGAAAGAAAGAAAGAAAGAAAGAAAGAAAGAAAGAAAGAAAGCAAGCAAGCAAGCAAGCGAGCCAGCGAGCCAGCCCTTGTGTTCAACTCCAGCTCCAATAGCTCCTTCAGCTGTGTGACTTTGGGAAAGTTGCCTCACCTCTCTGTTCTGCAGTTTCTTCAATTAAAAAACACCATGAGTACCTATATTTTTGAATTATTATGTGGAATAAACAGTTAATATGTCTAAAGCCCTAATCTGATGGTCCCACAATTAAAAATTAATGTGTTACCTATAGACAGATTGTCAACTTTCTCCTACAAAGATCAATCTCTTGTAGTTTTCTCAGACTGTTGTTTCTTGGACACATTCTCCATTCACTACCCTAGAACCCAGCCAAACCAGAGTTGTTTCTAAAGAGGGTATACTGCTGCATAGTGATCTGGAAACTTTCAAAGGTGAACTATATGCAGATTCCACAGGGTTTACTTTCTCACCCTTTTTAGAAAGAGGTAGAAGTATGTATTAAGATATTTAATTACAGTTTCATATTTTAACATAGGATTTGGGAGTTGGGGGTGGCTGAGGGTCAAATCTAGAATCTTGCACTTGCATAGTAAGCATCGACTATTGAGCTACATCCTCACACAGAATCAGTTTTGCTCTTTTCACAGGAAAAAATAAAACCATCATGCTTTTTAAAAGGCTTCATGTCATCATCCCAGAAGGAAGTGCTTTCCAGAAAATGCTCCTGATATATGTCCCACTGACACTTCTTTTACAGTATTTATCATCTGCTGCCTTAACTTCATACATAAAGAGTACCTCAGAGGAAGTGCTCTTGTTTGGATGACCACTGTCCTTCAAAAAGCTTGATCCCCAAAGCGGGACTACTGGGAGGTCCTATAGATCTTTAGGAGATAGTGCCTAGAGAGAAGTCCCTAGTTTACTGGAGGCAAGTCCTCAGGAAGGACCATCGGACCCGTCTCTCTCTCTTTGCTTCCTGGTTGATAAGGTGAGTGGTTTCCCTCTACCATGTGCTCCTGCCAGAATGGCTGCCCAAAGCTAATCAATCATTAACTGGAGATTATAAGCCAAGCTAATCCTTTTCTCTTTATAAGTTGATTCTCCTCAGGTATTTCATTATAGTAACAGAAAGCTTACTAATATAGGAGGTGCTGGACTTGTCATTTCCTCATTTTAGTACCTGGTCCAGTATCAGGCACTTGAAGAAACATATATAAATGAACCAATAAATGAACCAACAAACATTTTCTGAAACAAAATTTAATGTCTCCTAAGACCTACATTTTCTTCCAAGTTGACCAGCATTTCCTGTAACCCAGTCCTTTGGGTCACACTGCCTTCATTCCTAAATTACAGGCACTTTGACCATGTGGGTTAAGAACAGTGACTCAGAGCCAGACTCTAGGCTGGAATCTCAGCTCTCCTCTTACCAGCTTTAGGGCCTTGAGTAAGTTAAAACTCTGTGAGCATCAGTTTCAACGTGGGGATGGTAATTGTGCCTATCACATCAGATGTCAAAGGATTAAACATGCCATTTGTATAAAGCATTTAGAACAGTGAGTGGCAGACAGTAAGTGCCTATAAGTGGTAGCTATTATTACATCTGCCCTCTAAAACCACGGCTGTTTTACTCTATTCCTTTGATTTGTTTGATAGACAGAAGAAAGCTGTTGTCTATCCTGTCCTTCAAGCTCAGGTTTCAGCTTTCCTCAGGGTCCTCCAAGACAGTGCTTGGCCCATATCCTCTTCCTGAACCATCCTCTCTCTGGGCACAGACAAGCCCCGTTAAGGCAAAGGCCTTTGCTGTCTCTCTCTCTCTTCTCCCACCTGGCAACCCTGTAAACTTCCTCTATCATTCTCCTAACTCTTGCACCAATCATTATCATAGCTAACAACATCTCCATGGCTCACTTAACTTTGCCTTTAGCTAGACTTGGAGATGCTTCAAAGGCCCTATATGATTTGGAAGAAGGATAAGGAAAGGAGCTGTTTGTTTTGAAATACAGTATATCCCGAATGAGATGCCCCGTTTCCACATATTTGTTGACACAAACTGATTGCTGTTGGGTTGGCTACAAGCTCAGTGAAGACCTCCACCAGATACCATACCAAAAAGGTCGAGACAGCTGCAAAGGTTCTTGTTTCCCTGGAGATGAGAGTTTCATGGAAGGCTAAGAATCACCACAGCAACCAGACTACAAAAACAGTCCAAGGGCTTCGGCCTCAAAACTCTGGTAAAGCAATTTGTACTCTGTGTAAAGCTGGGGCACAGAAGTTGAAAGATGATCAAAGTAAACACTACTCCTCAAGCACCATTTTGTTGTGCTGATTTCAAGGCATCAAGTCACAGCATCAAAGTTCCGTTAGGAAAGATTCTCATCAAGTGCCAAGGATTTGCTAGGCTGAGCTGCCTGCCTCAGTGTGAAGGTCCAGAGGGAAATTTGTAGCACATTTTCCAAAACAACCATTTCAAATTTGCTCTATGAGCAGACCAGGGTAAAAATGTATGCCATTGTATCAAATTACTCTTCCCCATGGTAGAACAGCTGTTGATCCCAACCCTAGATTAAAAAAAAAAAGTGGGTGATTTTTCTGATAAAACATTAAACAGGCTTTATCCCATGGAGAACTTACAGTTAAAAAAAAAACAATTAAGCCTCATTAAATATTAAGTGAGAAAATACCGTGTTCTAGAATCTCTGACCTGTTACCCTAACTCATAAGTAGCAACTAAGAAAGTACAGTATTATCTCTACACTATCCAGAAGCAGAAACTACAAACTATAGCAATTTATGAACAAATTTTTTCATGGATTTATAAAAGGCTTTGATTTTTATTTACATTGTTAACAACATTAACTATGCTTGAACAGACAGAACTTTTCTTAAAAAAGAATAAAAATGATGATACAAACTTCAAAATAAGGTAATAAGAGATTAACAGTGTTCCTAGAATGAGTATTGTTATTTGCAAAGTAGTTGCTCAGATTACAAGATACAGGCATGAAAAATGATCATCCAAAGAAAGTACAAACTGGTCTTTTTGAGGAGCTAACAGAGATTAGCATAACTGTCTCACACACACACACACACACACACACACACACACATATTTCCCTTATTTCTTTTCCCCTTTCCTTATCCCAGTTTTTCTTTTGAGCAGTTTCTTCCCCTTTTACTTTCACAATATCTACTGTACATTTTAGATCTTACTCTTTCATTTTTTTACACTAGGGTGATAATACAATGTTTACACATTTGATTCATTTCACTTATGAGTATGGTTTTAAATTGCTTCTATTTAGTTATAAAAGTCCTAAGTGTGTCCTTCTATATAGCTCAGTACTACTCCATTGTATAAAAATACTGCAACTTTTTTATACATTCCTCAATTGATGGGCATTTGGGTTGTTTCCAAGATTTACAAGTTGTGCTACTATAGACAAGGGTACACATATGTTGCTGTGGTATGATCTTTTCAATTCTTCCAGGAAAATACCCAGAAGGGGAACAGCTGGGTCCACTGGAACCTCCAATCTTAGTTTTAAGAAACTCCACACTGAGTTCCAAGTGATTGTACCAGTCTATACTTCCACCAGCAGTGGAGAAAGGCTCTTTTTTCCCCAACATTTGTTATTGGTTGATTTCTTGATGATAGCCATTCTTTCTGGAGTGAGACAGAACCTCAGTTTTGTTTTAATTTTCATTTCTCAAATGAACAATAATACTGAACATTTTTTCATGTATTTATTTGCCATTCATATTTTCTCATCTGAGAAGTCTATATTCATTTCAGATGCCAATTTTTGAATTGGATTTTTGAATTTGGGGTGCCTGATTCTTTTCAATTCTTTATATGTTCTAGATATGTCTTTATATGTCAGAGGGACTGCTTGCAAAAAATTTTTTCCCAGGTCGTGGGTTTTCTTTTCACTCTGTTGGTGATTTCTTTTGATGTGCAAAAACTTTTTAGTAAGATGAGATCCCAGCAAGCCAAGCAGGGCCCATGAAGAGAAAAGTCAGCACCTCCTAAGAATCAGCCATACTGAGACTGGGAGGAGCCAAACAAAAAATCAACTAACCAGCCTTTCTGGTCAGCTGCAAAGGTACACAGGGCCCAGGGGAAACAAAGTCAGATAGAGCCTCCTGTGAGCCTACCAATGCACAGGCTCACAATCACCAACTCCCCTTTCCCTCCTGCCTGCCAAAAGCAACCAGCTGGTTCAGAGGACAGGCTGAGTTGGTAACAAATGAGGTACAAAAACAACAAAATGCTTGTATTGCTTGATGGACTTTGTAAGCCTGGGGCCAGCAGTCTGAGCATCTATAGGGAGGATGATATTATGCAATGTAGCAAATATGGGGGATTTTCTTCTATCTTGTTTTTGAAATCCAATATTGTTCTCACTGTTTTGTTTTGTTCTGATTAACTGTTTTTGCTTTATTCAATATTCTGTTTTGATTGGTTTTATTCTGTTTTGTTTTAATTTTGCTACATCTGATGGTATGGACAACTATTGTGAAGATAACAAGACATACTATGGTAGACATTGTTGTTTTCCTATTACCTGCTCTGAAGTTCTGTACAAATTTTACTACTTTGTTTTGATTGGATTTATCCTGTTTTGTTTTGTTGGGTTTTATTATTTTTAAAATTAAATTTAAAAAAAGATGAGACCCAGTTGTTGATTGTTTGAAGTAATTCTCACGCAGTTTGTGTTTGTTCATGAACTCTCTGCCTGCCCACATCTTCAAGATTTCTACCTACCTTGTCTTCCAGTAGATTTAGTGTTTCTGTTTTAATATTTAGATCTTTGATCCATTTTGACTTTAGTTTAGTGCATGCTAATAGACATGTGTCTAGTTTTAGTCTTCAGCATGTGGAAAGCCAGTTTTTCCAGCACCATTTATTAAAGAGGCTATCTATCTTCCAGTGAACATGTTTAGCCCCTTTGTCAAATATAAGGTGGCTGAGTGTCTTTGTAGTTATGTCTGAATTTTCTAATCTGTTCTACTGATCCTCATGTCTGGGTTTTGGGGGTTTTGTTTTGTTTTGTTTTTGGTTGCTTTTGTTTTTTGGTTTGGTTTGGTTTGGTTTTGCCAGTGCCATGCTGATTTTATCACAGTAGCTGTGTAGTATAATTTCAAGTTTGTGATTGTGATGCCTCCACCTTCCCTTTGTTGCCCAGGATTGCCTTTGCTATTTTAGGTCTCTTCTGTTTCCAAAAGAATTTTAGGAATATTTTCTCTAGATCTATGAGGTATGCTAATGATATTTTGATCAGGATTACATTAAATCTGTGTAACAATTTTAGGAGTGTGACCATTTTCACAGTGTGGGTTCTTCCTATCCATAAGCAAGGGCAATCTTTCCATTTTCTGATATCTTCTTCAATCTCCTTTTTCAGAGTAATGTAATTTTTAATATATAGATCTTTTACATCATTTATAGATTGGTTCCTAAGTATTTCATGTTTCTGAATGCTACTGTGAAAGGTGTGGTTCCCTAATTTCTCTCCCATTGAGTTTATTCTGTACAGGAATGCTACTAATTTTTTTTAAATTGGTACCAGGGATCAAACTCATGACCACGCGCTTGCAAGGCAGGTGCTTATGTCGCTGAGCTAAATCCCCAGCCCCGAATGCTACTAATTTTTTACTGTTGACTTTGTATCCAGCTGCACTGCTGAATGTGCTTATTAACTCTGCTAGTCTTTTGGTGGAGTTTTTTGCAGTCTTCTACATAGAGTATCATGTCATCTGCAAATAATGATAATTTCAATTCTTTCTTTCCTATCTTTATTCTTTTTATTTCTATCTCTTGTCTAATTGCTTTGAATAACATTTCCAGAACAATATTGAATAGTAGTAGTGATAGTGGACATCCTTGTTTTGTTCTAGATTTTAGAGTGAAAGCTTTCAGTTTTTGTCCATTTAGTATGATGTTGGCTGTTGCTTTGTCACAGATGGCTTTTATCAGATTGAGGTAGAGACCACCTATTCTGATTTTCTCTAGGGTTTTTTATCATGAATGAGTGTTAGACTTTATCAAAGGCTTTTTCTGCACTGACTGAGATGATCATGAGATTTTTGACTCTGTTGATATGGTGTGCTGCATTTATTGATTTGCGTATGTTAAACCATCCCAGTATTCCTAGGATAAATTCTACTTGGTTATGGTATATCATCTTCTTGATTTATGACATTCTGTTTGCTAGTATCTTGTTCAGGACTTTGCACCTATGTTCATTAGGGACTCTGGCCTATAATGCTCTGTTTTGATTGGGTCTTTCTCTAGTTTTGGTATCAGAGTCATACTTGCTTCCAGGAATGAGTTAGGGAGAATTGCTTCCCTTTCAATTTCATTAAAGTGTTTGAGGAATACTGGAATTAAATCTTCTCTAAATTTCTTGTAGAATTCAACATCAGGACCTAGGCTTTTCTTTTTTGATAAGTTTTTATTTACATTTTCAATTTCAGTAACTGATAAATTGGGTTGTTCAAAATTGTTATATCTTCTTGATCTAGCTTTGGTAATTCACACGTTTCTAGGAATCTATTTCTTCTGTGTTTTTCAGCCTATGCAACTAAAAATTTTTGAAGTAGGTATTAATGATCTTCCAAATTTCCACAGGATCTGTAGTGATTTCACACTTTTAATTCTCCATTGCATGAATCTGAGTTTTTTCTTGATAAGGTTGGTTAGGTGTATAGCAATTTTGTTTATTCTTTCAAAGAGCAAATTCTTCAATTCATTAGTTCTTTGTATTGTTTTCTTAGTCTCAATTGTATTAATTTCTGCTCTGATCTTTATAATTTCCTGCTTTCTATGAGCTTTGGGCTTGACTTGCTCTTCTTTTTCTAGAGGCTTATGGTGCAGCATTAGGTTATTTGTGTTCATTCTGTTTTCCTAAAGTGTGATTTCACTTCTATATATTACCCTGTTAGGACTGCTTTCATTGCATCCCCCAGTTCCAGTATGTTTTATCTGCATTTTGATTTGATTTTAGATACTCTTTAATTTTTTCTCTAATTTCATCTGTGACTCATTGGTTTTTCAGAAGGGTGTTATTTAATTTCCATGTGTTTATGGAGTTTTTGCAGTTTCTTTTGCCATTAATTCCCAATAATGCCTTATGGTCAGATAATATACATGGGTTAATTTCAATTCTTCTGCATTTACTCAAGCATGTTCTATGGGCTAGATATAACCTGTTTTAGAGAATGTCCTATGTGCAGCTGAGAAGAATGTATATTCTGACATTGTTGGGTGGAACACTTTGAAACATCTATTAAGTCCACTTGCTCACACGTTTGATTCAGTTCTTTTTTTTTTTTTTGGCTGACTTTTGTCTGATTGATTTATCTCTTTGTGACAAACGGGGTATTAAAGTCTGCCATTACAATTATGTTATTGCTTATTTGATTTTTCATGTCTATTAATATTTGTCTTATACAGTTGGTGCTTCTGTATTTGGTGCATATATATTTATGATTGTTCTCTCTTCCTCTTGAATTTTTCCCCTAACAAGTATGTAGTGACTTCCTTTTTTTTAAAATAATGCTTTTATTCTTTGTTTGTTTGTTTGTTTGCTTGTTTGTTTTTGGTACCGGGGATAGAACTCACTTCATGCTTGCCAGGCAGGCGCTTATGCCACTGAGCTAAACCCTATAGTGACTTTTTTTTTTTTATCTCTTTTCATCATTTTGGCTTGAAGTTCATATCATTTGCAAAGAGCATAGCTACACTGCATTTTTCTGGGTTCTTGTTGAATAGAATATTGTTTTCCATCCTTTGACTTTCAATCTATGAATTTCTTTTTGAGTCCAGTGTGTTTCTTGTATACAGCATATTGTTTGGTCTTGTTTATTGATCCATTATGCCAATCTTTTTCTTTTGATTGGTGAATTGAGGCTATTTACATTGATGGTTATTACTGATATGTATTGACTTATCATCATCATGTTCTTTTCCCTTGTTGGTTCCCTGCTTTTCCCCTCTATTTACTTGTTTGCTCTACCTGGTGGTTTCTTCCTGTTGTTTTTCTTGGAATTATGATCATTTTTAGCTCTATCTGTAATATCTTTCAGTACTCTTTCTGTGATTGGTTTGGTGGGCATGAACTTCAGTTATTCTTTATCATGGAAGTATCTTATTTCTGCATTAATTTTGAAAGATTGTTTTTCAGGGCACATCAATCTGGGTTGGAAGTTGTTTTCTTTTAGGGCTTGAAATACTTCATTTCAAGTTCTTCTTGACTTTAAGGTTTGTGTTGAGAAGTCAGCCATGATTCTAATGGGCTTTCCTTTATAGGTAAGCTGTTTCTGTTCTCTAACTGCTTTCAATATTCTATTTTTGAGCTGAATTTCTAGGATCTTGATTATTATATGTCTACATTCCACCTAATGGAAAGATGGGTCCATAATAATGTTATGGTATGCCATTATCCATCTTACTCACTGGATCTGCAGCCATAGTTCTTACTCAAAGACAAACATTTTAAATAGAATCAGGACATCAGAACTATGTGCTTATCACACTCCCCTTCTACAGAATGTACTATGCAGTACTGGGTACTGCTTCCTGAATCTCTTCTGAAGATATAGTATGCTTACAAAATTGCTAGACTTTCAGCAGGATGGCCAGTGAATCAGCAGGTGGTCTGCTAGCCATACAAGTTATTGTTCCTTGGGTTCCCTAGAGCAGCAGTGTGCATACAAAAGGAAGAAATTAGTAATATGTAACATCTAATGCTTCACAGACAGGAATCAATAACAAGGCTGCTCAGTCTTTTCCAGCTTCTCCCTATTCCATCTGTAGGTTAACAAGCATGAAGTTACTAACCTAACAAGGAAGAGAGGTTCTCATTTTTACATTTTGTGCATTTATTAATTCTGTAGATAATGAAAGTATTTCAAGCCCTGAAGTATTTCAAGCCATTTTGTGTATGGTACTTTGTTAAACCAAGTTTCCCAAAGTGTAGCGATACCTAATAATTATTTTACATATAGCCTACCTACTTATTTTTCTGAGTATTGGATGTTGAAGATACAGATTTCTTGGATGGATTTTTTCCTCAGTGAGATTAAAAGAAAAATATTAGGTAAGTAATAAAGTAGTATGTGAATACTGTACAAACTGTGACTCAGCGTGTATACCTTTACAGTTGGAAAGGACCCATAAATAATAAAAGAGTTCAAATGTGAATCAGACACAAGACTTGCCCTCAAGAAGACCTCAGCCCTGAAAGTAAACATATACACAGATGTAGACATTCCTGAGAGAACCTCTCACCTAGCCCCTGAGGTAAGCAGGACAGAGAGAGGCAGAACTGTGATGGAAACCCAGGAGGGAGGCAGAGAGAGCCTCAAGTAAACATCAGGGCAGCAGAAGCAGAATAGGTAGGGCTGAGCAGCATTACACTCAAGATAGAGCTGAGCAAATATAAAAGAGAATAAAAAGAAAGTTGCAAAGATAACCTGGGGTCGTCCCACCTAATTAGTATAGGCAAACAAAGAATAACACATAATACAATTTCAGAGTTGTGGACTGCACTTGCTTTCTGATAAATAATGGGTACATTAACTTCCAGCATATTACCACTTAATTAATCACATTAGACCTGGAGATACAGCTCAGTGGTAGCTGGCATGCACCAGGCCCTGGGTTCAATACCCAGCACTGCCAAATTAATAATGATTATTATATTAATACATTACACACACTTCAATTACCTGACTTACTTGCTCAATAGAACATATATCATTAATCTAAAAAAAACTGTAATCTCATTTTATTTAGGATTCTACTCCAAGTATTCTATGGTGCCTCTTTAGATTGCTACTGAATTATCAAGGACTATCTCGCAAGGTAAGAATATAAAACTTTAGTCCTCAAATTCAAATCTCTTAGATTTGAAGCTTTTGTTCCTTAGTTTTGCCACCAAGTCATAACTTATGGGTATATTTTAATAAAAAATAAGGATCAAGCCAGTGAGCTTTGAGCCTTACATATTTTTCCAAGAAATAACACACAGGGCCTGATAACTCTGGTCCCTGTAATATTACTCTATGCAAAAATCCACTAAGTCTTACCCATAGGGCTTTGCTGTGTAGAAAAGTGAACTAAGGTATCTGTCCCTCTATTTTACCTCCACTCTTCAAAAAAAAGTAAGCTGGTATGACATTTTAGATTTTAGAAATTTCCAGAAAACAATTCATTTATTTTCACCCTCAGTAAGAAAAAGTGAATTCTCCATGCCTGAAAAACAGAGGAAACTAGCTTTCGCTATAAACCACATATACTGGTGCTTTCCAATCTTTCCTTCCTCCTAAACAACATGCCTGACATCATTCACTTAAAGAAGCAGCAAACATGCTCTGCTGAAGTATTTAGTGTGGGCTACAATTTTACTATAAATGAAGGGATTAGATCAAATCTGCATGGCCACCTATAGCTTCAAAACCTATTATTCTTTGAGCAATTGATAAAGTCAAGTAAGTCTTCAAGACAGAGTCCTAAGAATAGACACAGCTTACAAGGAAGGGGCTGATGTGACTGACTCATTAATTTCATAAATGCTAGGTCACACTAAATGATCTGTGCATTCAATTAAAAGGAACAACTGACAAAAGTTTAATTTAATTTGCCAAAGTAAATGCAAGTGAACAAAACAGAAGATCTTTCTTCTTTCAAGTGAAAATATCCTAAAATAAATTTATCTTATTTTTCAAACTAGTATGAACATGTTGTACAGAATTTGTTTTTCTTTTTTTCAAGTTTAACTCTGGGGCAGTCTGCGTCCTCTTGTCTTTTACATTTGGCAGAAGCAAAACAAATCATGAAATACAAACATAAACCTAAATGTAAATCATGATTTATGGAGTCTGTCAAAATAAGGTATGTTGACAAGATAATAGTCATAGATGAGTTCATTTATTTGGTTTTGCTAATTTCTCTTAGATATACTTTTTGAGGGCAGAGTTGCTTGATTTATAATGAACTGCAGACAAAGTGGCAAATTTTTCAATTTTCTTTTTTTTTAAGACAGAGTCTTGCTATATAGTGCAGGCTGGCCTTGATCTTACTATGTAGCCCAGCAAACTCACAGCAATCCTGTCTCACCCTCCCAGATGATGAGATTACAGATGTGTGCCACCACACCTGCAAATTTTTCTATTCTCTATGGAAGTACATTATACTTCCATAAAAGCACATTGATGTATTATACCTTCTAATATATCAAAATATGATTTAAAAAGTACATTGATATATTATACCTTCTAATATATCAAAATATGATTTTAAAAATAAGAGTAAATACAAACATCACACAATTAGGTTCTAAAAACACCCTTTACATGGCATAAATCTTCCTTAAGAAGGACAAGATGAGCTTTTGGTAAAACCACAAATCGTTAGCCTGAGAACAAGTTTCAGTCATCATAATTCACTCATTTGATGACTGGGAGTTTTTTTCAGGACAGTGGGCAATGTGCCACATGGGTACTGTTGAGCATATGTATGAAATTAGAGAGTCTCCTTATTTCCTCATTGTTTACTTCTTCCTTTCTGGCCCTCTCCTCCAAGTACTTTCTTAAAAGCAAAGGAACAGGAAAAAGTGATATTTGAACAATAAGTAGATTTGGTTACCATAAGCACCATAAGAGCACTGATAAAGGTCTGAAAGGAAAAACTAAAACCCAAAATGAAATGTGTATATAATAAAATCACTGACTTTTAGGGATAGAGATTTTAGCAATATTCTACTCCAGATGGTAAGGAAATTGAAGAGTTTATAACTTGTCCAAGTTCCACAGCTGGTTATGGCATCACTGAGACTAGAACCAGTCACTCTAACAATCTAGCTTCCACATATCAGCTAGTGGAACCATTCACCTTAGATAACCAATTCTCTGTAACTGGGAACAGGGATTCTCTAAATCTTCATAATTTGATATTACCTCTTCACCACTGGATAAGAACAAAGAAACACTAGAAATAACCAAAACCCCACCTCTCCCACTTACACAGCACCCCACAATCGGATCCTTGACTAATCTCATCTTTCACCACTATTCTCCAGCCACACTGGCCCTCTCACCTCCAGACAAGCTGTTTTCAAGTACAGGACCTTGCCATTAGTAGGTCCTCTATCTGGCTTCTTCCTGCCCAATCTCATGGTTTGATCTTTTCACCACTCAGGTTCAAGTACACCTCCTCCAAAGAGCCCTTTCTAACACTGCTTCTTCTTATCACTTGAATGCCCAGGTCCCCTGTCTTCAAAACCACCAGAAGGGCCGTATCCCCACTCCTAGAACAGTGCCTTCTATGAATGATTAAATGAATTAATGTGTGAAAAGTAAAAAAAAAAAAAAAAGATAAGCCAACATAGCAAGTGAATCCGTAACTTGGTGTCCAGAAGTCCTTCCATTTACATTTTTATAAAGGTGAAGGGAAAAGAAAAGAGAAAGCCCATCAGCTTCTATCTAAAGCATATGTCCTGGGCACTCTGATAAAAGATCACTGCCAACAAAACAAAAATAACCAGCTTTCAGCCTACATCCTTAAGATATGCAAGAATTCAAGATCAAGTCGGAATATATTTCAAAATTCACCTGATTCTGCCAGCAGGAGCCCTGCAGTGCTAAATTTTTGGGCATGTGAATGATACATTGTTTTACTGAAACATTTTCCAAGATTTCTTTCCAAATTCAACTCCATGGTCTTTTTTCCCTAAAGGGCAAAACACTAACCTATTTCCAAGCTATGTAGTAATATTTTGGCAGAGATAATTCAGTAAAAAGAATTGTTTGTATAGAACAGGGCTGTGTAATAACAGGGTGCCCCAACCTGTCCCTCTGAGCTCTTCACCTGTAGATGACAACCCAGCTATTGATATTTAGTTCTTAGCAGATGGCTGTTTCATGGCAGAACCCAAGACTTCCCTCCAATATGATTAAATCAACAACACTAGAAACAACATTTAAGCCTGCATTTAAGTAAAGCAAAGA
The DNA here is from genome assembly GCA_004027455.1 of Hydrochoerus hydrochaeris. Lineage (NCBI taxonomy): Eukaryota > Metazoa > Chordata > Mammalia > Rodentia > Hydrochaeridae > Hydrochoerus > Hydrochoerus hydrochaeris. The sequence goes on along the minus strand of PVLA01012303.1, from coordinate 9,719 downwards.
ACATGATATAAAAGCAAGGGGGGAACTAGCTATCCATTTTATCTTTTCTGCCTTTGACAGATTCTTAAGGTTAAAGATGTCAAGACCACTAGTGCCTGGCACTAAATAAGACAAATAACAAATGCTTAGCAAATAAGGACTTACTGATTGAAGGAATGTCTATAGGTTGCCCAAAGCCACACACAAGGCACATACACTCCACCTAAGGAGTTATGTTGTGAATTCCAGTCAGGCTCTACCAATTACCTCCTAGCTTATGACCCTAGGTAGAACACACAGTCTCTCTCAGCCTCAATTTCCATACCTGTAAAACAGCTAACAACATCTTGCTTGCTCAAGTGTTGAAAGAGTGAATAAAAGCAACAAGGAGCTTCCCAAGCAGCTGAAGTCACCAAGTTGTGAAGTGAAACCAGAGATTTCTCCCAATCTGTAGCTGGGAAGTTTGGGGACATCTATCTTAAAGGCCTACCGGTGTTAAAGATGGTGTCAGTTTATCTGGCTGCAGTAAATAGTGCAGCTGAACACTCAGTCTCCCAGCATAAACTCCAACAGACAAGACCCACAGAAACCAGCTGTCACAGCTGCCAAGGTACTTACTGTCCTTAACATCTTTCATGCTCTTCAACTCGGCTGTTTTATTTACCAGTCTCCTCCTCTAGTCTTGGAAAATTCTGCTTTCAGCCCCCAGCCAAACCACATCCCTATTTCAAACTTCTCCAAATTCTCACCTCCAGAAACCAGTGCCAGGTTAGCACACCTGGCTCCAATTACTCTAACACCAAGCTTTACTCTAGCCCTGGCCACTTCCAACATGCCTGATTACTTAATGTGTTTATCTCAGTCCAGCTGTGGTTGATTAAATCTATTTGTTTAAGTTTCTATCGTGTGTATTTAGGGCCACGCCATGTTTCTAGGTTTCTGTCCTGACTGTTCACAGGTGGTATTCTTTGTCCCCGGGATGTACAGTGGATCATGAGCTCTCAGGGCTGCTTCCTTCCTCACTCCCACAATGCTTTACACCGGCACACAGACCATGAAGGTTGCACTGCTGCCTGGTTCTAATTTACAGGGGTAGGGGGAGGCTTTTCTCAGAAAACTGAAATGATTATTTCACCTAATCTTCCATATTTCAATAAATAAGGGAGAGATTCATGTGTATGCTCTGTCCCTATGGAACAGTAGAGCTCTTTGGAAAATCATGAAATTCTTACTGTGCAAGGTGGTAAGATCTAAGCAATGAAATGCAAAAACATTTCCCCAAGTATTTAGAGGCCAGATTGGCCTCCAGACCTGTAAATCCTACTTAATCTAGAGTTGTTTTTTTTTAAATAAGGCATCATATACCTTCATTTACATTTCTCCTATTCAGTGGTTCCTCAGTCTGTATAGAGTTTCTTTAAGGTTACTGTCTAGTTTAACAAGTCCTAAAACACTTTCAACTTTAATTTTCCATTGGTATTTTTCACTAAATGTACATTAAGCTGTTTTTCACATTAGTGACCTACACTAACTGCATTAAAAATATATCCACCACTTCCAACGTAGACCCAAAATACAATAGCAGTGAAAGAAAGAGTTCCATCTTCTCAACTTGTTTATATTGGTGGAAGGAAGGAAGGAAGGAAGGAAGGAAGGAAGGAAGGAAGGAAGGAAGGAAAGAAGGATGGATGGAAGGAAGCAAGGAAGGAAGGAAGGAAGGAAGGAAGGAAGGAAGGAAGGAGAAGAAACAAAACTGAGATTCATGGTTCCATGCACTTGCTCAAGTTTAAACAAAAAGATGATGTGGATGGAGGACCAAGTCCTCATTAAGGCTCACAATCCATCACTGTTTTTTTTTTTTAATACCTTGAAACCCTGGTTTAATTATCATCTATAACAGTATCAATAACTAGGTTTTCCAGAAAATAAAATCAATGAGAAATTTCCAGATACAAAATTGGTAGACTTAACCTGTTTGCTAAAGCTAACCTATTGCACCAACATATTAATTTAGACATTCAAGCATTTAACAAACATTTGAATGCTTACTGTATGCTTGGCACTGATTTCATGGCTGGAGAGAATGAACAAAATAAAACATCTATCCTCAGCTATATTCTAGTTGAAGAGACAGAGAATAAGTATATTTTAAAATAAATGAGTATCTCGTAGTGATACAGGTTATTTTGAAAAAGTTAAATAGGGTCCAGAGATTGTAGGTGAAGGTTCACAGCTATCTGCTGAGGGGTGCTCAGTGAACACTCTTTGCAGAGGTAGCAGCAAGAGCAGGACCTGGTGCAGGTAAGGAATGAGCCACATGAGTAACTGGGAGAAACGCTCCAGGCAAAGTGAACAACCCCCACAGGAAGGGCAGCCAGACATCAGGGCTAACTACCAAGAGCCCTGAGAAATGGTGAGATGCTTGGGGAAGAGGTTGAAAGATCATTTAGGGATTTGGAAAGGACTGCAGACTTCCTTCTAAATGTAATGGGAAACCACTGCCGGAAGCTGAGATAGTGAATCTCATGACTGGACTTAAATTTTTGAAGAATCATGTTGGCTGTTACATAGAGAATAGATCGCATTCACTAATAATGCTAGTAGCTGACACCCAGCTGCTATTGTAACTACTTGTCACTTTTAATTATTTCACTGTTACAGTAACTCTATGAAATAGACTCTATTATTATCCCCACAACAACAACAACAACAACAACAACAAAAAAGCACAAAGAAGTTAACTAACTTGCCCGAAGACACACAGCTCATAAACGGTAGAGCTTGGCTTCCACTGTGGGTATTCTACCCCAGATTCAGCACTCTTATAAGGCTGGATTACAGGTTCATTGAATCTCTAGTAAAAAATGTGGTGGTGGCTCAGACCAAATGTGATGGTAGTGGTCAAAGGTGGGCACTTCAAAACATATTCTTATGGTGGAATAAACAGAAAATCACAAATAATGACAAGATTTTGGTCTTGGCAACTGGATGTCTTTTACAGAGATGGGGGACATAAAGAGAGAACAAACTCTGGATAGAAGGGCTGTATAGAACTCAAGATAATCTCCTAAACTAAGGAAAGCTAAAGTGTTCATTTTCTGTAGGTGCTATCATAAATCACCTAAAATCTGGTGACTTAAATGAAATGAGAAATTTATTCTCTCACAATTCTAGAGGCCAAAAGTCCAAAAGCAGTGTTTTGGGGGCCAAAATCAAGGTGCTGGCAGAGCTAGACTCCCTCCAGAGACTCTAAAAGAGAATCTGTTCCTTGCCTCTTCCAGTCTCCCATGCCTGTGGGTCTGCCTTGGCTTATGACCCCACCGCTCTAAATTCAGGATCACAATGTCTTCTCCTCTTCTATTTACATCCTCAAATCTTTTTTCTATAAGGTTACATGTGATAGCATTCAGGGGCCACCCAGATTACCCAACATAATCTCATCATCTTAAGATGCTTACTCATATCCTGGAAAACTATTTCTGTATAAAGGTGACATTCCCAGGTTTTGGGAGTTAGGACATAAACATATGTTTGGGGACCTACCACAGTTAAGTGTGAGAATATAAAATCCATGGGTGTAGATAAGAAGTTAAGAAACAGCTCCCTCTTCTACTTGAGAATCTGGTCTTCTGTTAACTCTTAATTTTATAACCCTCACAACCTGGTGAAATGCAGTGGCTTAGTGGGTACCACAAAAACTATTCCCATCGCATAGAAAAGTGGTGGTGAACTTAGGCTTCAGCAGGCTGTTTGTTATCACTGACAGCTCTAAAAAGTTCACCGTCACTGGCATAGAGCACAGTAGCTTGTTGGCTATACGAGGCTTTTAAACTAGAGACACACAGCCACGTAGATCTCATCCCTGCTATCATCCGAGCTATCAACTGGAGAGTTCCTGTGGCTATCTGAATTGATGGACAAAAGGTACCCAGTAAAGAGAAACACCACCTGCCCTGCCACCAGTTTCAGTCCCTGTCCTACAGTCCTCTAAAGAGACTGAAGCCACCTGTACTTGTTGAGCCCAAATGCCTCTTTGAACCCTTGCAGACCCCATATGTGTTGGTTGTCACATGTGACAAACATAATTTCAGTTAATTATTTCCATTTTTACCTCCACCACAGTTGAATGAGGAAAAACATTCGTTTCATCCTCCCATAGGCAGCAAAGTGGCTGAAAAAACCAAAGAGAAAGGACAACCTGGAAAAGAAAAACCTGAGTTGACTCAAATTTTCAAAAACTGAGTTGACTGGTCCCTCGGGAGAAGAGTGAAGGAGTGTGCCGTGCCTACCAATGACGGTGCCACGCCGCCTGTGCTGTACCTTCCAAGGCCTCTCCTACAGGATTAACTGCAAAATCCCAGCCCACATCTCTGCTGGAAATGTGTAAGCGAGCTCATTACTCAGAGCCAAGATAAAGGATAAATCTTTATGAGTACCGTAAGTATGAGTCATAAAAAATAGGAAACACATGTAAGACATATACAGAGTAATAGTACCAAGCCAGAAAAAGCGTTTAGGAAATGTATATAAGAACATGGCAGAAGGGGATCAAGAATTACCCTTGTACATTGTTCCAAAACACATCCAAAAAACTCACAAGTCTAGGGTCTATTATCACTCTGTTCTCTAATAAGCATAAGTCATTTCCCTACTTGGAAATACACTGGGTTTTTTTTTTATGCAAGTAGGAGAGAATTGAATCAAGAAAAAGTAACTTAGAGTAGGCTTTGAAAGATTTTATGATTTGGGAAATCTGAACAGCTTCCAACTAAAACACTGGGAATTAGATCTTTAACAGCATTAAAAATGAACAAGAAAGATTCTTTCAGAAAAATACTTGCTTGCAATCATCCTCTTACCATTTCATTTAGATCCTGACTATCTCAACAACCAGTGGTGATAAGGGAAAAAAGAGCAGAATCTTTAAACCTTACATAAGCAGGAAACAAAAATAAACAGCAACACGTGCACTAACAACAGACAGTAAGGAAGAGCCAGGCTGAAGCCTCTCAGGGATGCTGGGCTCAGCAGAAAGAACTCTCAGCAGGGAAGAGACAGGAGTCCCCGGCCTGCTGCACCAGATGAAAACAATATAAGGGAGAGTAATTGGCCCCTAAAAGCCTGCTGGGGATGGATGGTTGAAGCAAAATACATCATCATAGGAAATTAAGCTCCTGATTTTGAAAGTTCCCTAAGTTTAAGACTGAGCGTGGTATACAAGAGAGACAACTGAAAGGCCATCTGTCTCACACCAAAGCATGCGTGTCCTCATGGACTTGGCTCTCTTAAACCCAGCCTTCTCCTTTATCTTTGGAAACTGCTGGGTCTCAAGGAGACTACTGATTGCATGTCTGTCTACTTGAGGTTGAGAAAAGGAAATATGTGTTTTGAGCTTCATTAAGTGTAACATTTGCCCAAAGTTCTAAGAAAGTCAATGCTCTTGAGCTACTCTGAGGCAGAAGTCTCAACATAACTTCCATGTCACACAAAAAATCATTCAGTTGTAGGTCAGTAAAAGACGCCAGGAAAACAGCTAGCACTAATTATTTCTCTCTTATTTCTCAGTCTGCAAACAGTTGCTGTATCTCTTTGCTCCCCTCTCTCTCTCACGGTACCTGGGTATGTGGTCCCTGAGAGCAAGGCCACACCTATGGCAGGAGGGGCTCACCTCTTAAGACATTAGTACAGTTTCCATTTAAATCAGCACCCAGGTGCTGACCACTGATCCTGTGGCAAGTGCAGCTCTCAGCACGCAGAATCTCATCAGCAACTTTATGCAGCGAATTCAAAAAGAATCAAATGTGTGTACATGGATATCAACAAATAGAAGTTAGATGTTGTGGGCACAAGGGGATATCTGGACTCCAGGCAAGAATTAGGCTACAGCTGTCACTCTGGATCCTAAAGCTGGCTTTGTTCATGGTTCAGGTGAAAAATGCTCTAACTAGAAAGCATTATTAGAAGACACTTTGGACCCTACAGAGAATCATTGCTAGGAACTGAAATTCATAGCCATTTGAACAGTTTTGGCAAAATCCTATCAGATTACTAAAACAATCTGGTAAGAAATCTGTAAAAGCCAATTTAGCTTTCAAACATGCAATCCCACTCTTATGAGTTTAAAAAGGCTACCTGCTATATAGGCTTCTGATATTTTAGCCTTTGAGGTCAGGCCAACTAACTCAGAAGGACTACTATCAATGAGGGACTTGATAGGCTGAAGAGAAAATCCAGGGCAGGTGAGTGCAATGAGGCCAGGCAGCATGTCTTCCTGTCAGACTCCTGTGTCTTTAAGACCAGACCCTCATAAATGGCTTGCTTCTGCTGGACACCATGCTCTAAATAAACATTCTTCTGGCCGACACACAACTTCCTGTAGGGTTGTGGTGGGTAAAGCTTGAAGAGGCTGCCAAATCCAATGACCAGCAACTTCTGAGCTGACTTAGAAAACAAGCTACAAAGAGTTGAGTCCAGAGTAAACAAAGGAAAGAGCCACATTAAATAAGGAACAAATTACTATACAGGCACAGATATTTTCAGTATTCACTAAGCAAGACAACAAAATTTTTAAAAAATCAATATTAAGTATTTAATAATACACAGTAGAGTAAAATGTTCTTTTTCAATTAGAGGAATCCAAGTAAATTAATTCCAGCAATATTAAGAATTGACTCAGAGTCACCGCCTACATCATGAGGACAGATCATTCTCAATGGCACAACTTCAAACCTGGCTCAGATCAAATGAGCTACGCAAGGGAGCAGCACGAAGTCGAAAACCATTTATAGCTCTTTACCCAGCTGAGGGAAAGACTAACTAGTTTACTAGCAGATGACTAAAACCCCCAAGAGAAGAGAAGAATGTAACAAAGATTTAGACATGTGCTACGGAAAGACTGGAACAGATCTGCATAATTTAAAGTAAGTCATAAGATGAATTAAAGGAGAATTAATTAGGGGAAAAATATCAAAGCAGTAATACAAAATGGAGGGGGCTGGGGACCAAATACCAAGTCCACAGATATGATGGAAATCAAATAAAGATGCACTGTGGAAAAGGAGAGTAGTTTTTAAAATGTGCAGCTAAACAATGTCCTCCAGCCATATTAGAAACCAATTTGCATAATGCAAAAGAAGCCCAAGTCCCAGTCCCTGTCCTTAACAAGCCCACTTACCAGCTGGGTGCACAGAATGATTCACACATAATTCAGCATCAAAGAATATAAGAAAGATTGAATTCTGTGCTCTGGGGAGAAGCAGAGTTTGGTACAGGGAGCTAGAAAATTCAGAACAATGTTTTAAAAAGAGGGAGACAGGGTGAAAGAATCAGAAAAAGGAGTCACTAATGTTAGGTGTAGTAGTGCACAGCTATAATCCCAGCACTGGGAACCACAATGAGTTTGAGGCCAGCCTTGGCTACATAGTGAGTTCAGACCAGACTAAAAAAGAAGGATGCTGAAGAGGTAAACAAGAAAGGCCTAGGAGAGTTAAGATAAAAGTTCAGGCAGAAAGAAGATTGTCTCACTAGGTTGTCCAGGCTGATCTCAAACTCCCAGTTTCAAGTAGTCCTCCTGCCTCAGCTTCCCGAATAGCTTCCCAAGGTGCATGCTATGGTACCTAGGAGTAAGGTTCTAGAATCTGAACTCTAAAGCATCTGCAACAGATTCAATATAGAGGCTTCACATACCTCACACACTTTGAGAAACACTGATCCACAGGAGTGAGCTCAAACCCTTACTTACTTGTGTGGCATTTCCAGTCTCATCCTCCACTTCGAAGCCCCAACCCACTCTTACCCACCCATTGTCCATCCTCTGTCCCAGGGGCTGGTACGCTTTCTGCAAAAGGCCATACAGTAAATATTTAAGGCTTTGTATTCACAGTATTCAATTAAAAGCAGCCACAGATATCATATAAACAAATGGGTGTGGTTGCATCCTAATCAAACTTCATTTATAGAAACAGGAATCAGACAGATAAGTATATGAAGAGAACATGGCACAGCCATACAGTGGAATACTACTCAAGAATAAGAAAGAGTGAAATAATGGATACATGCTATAACATAAACAAATATCAATAAATTATGCTAAGCCTACAAAAGAGCACACACTGCATGATTCTATTTATATGAATGTCTAGAATACAGAAATCTAAAAAAAAAAAGTACGTCAGCAGATGGCTTGCAGGGGGCACACAGAAAATGGGGACTGGCTATCAACACGTACAAAGTTTCTGATTAAAAGTCAAAGTATGGAAAACAGTATTCCATGCAACAGGAACCCAGAAAAAAGCAGGGGTAGCTATTCTATTTGCAGACAATGTGAACTTCAAACCTAAAATGATTAAAAGAGATAGAGAAGGTCTCTATATACTTGTTAGCGGAAAAATTCAAGAGGAAGAACAATTATAAATATATATGCACCAAATACAGGAGCACCCAACTATATAAGACAGATACTAATGGACATGAAAAACCAAATACACAAGAATACAATTATAACAGGAGATCTTAACAGCCCATTGTCACAAAGAGATAGATCAACTAGACAAAAAGTCAGTAAAGAAATAACAGAACTGAATCATACCTGTGAGCAATTGGACTTAGTAGATATTTACAGAGCATTCCACTCAACCACATCAAAATGCACATTCTTCTCAGCTGCACATGGGACATTCTCCAAAATAGACCATATATTATCCCATAAAACATTCTTAACTAAATGCAAAGGTATTGAAATCATACCATGCATAGTATCTGACCATAGTGCACTGAAATTGGAAATTAATGGCAAAAGAAATTGTAAAACCTACATAAATACATGGAAATTAAATAACAGCCTTTTAAACAACCAGTGGGCTACAGATGAAATTAAAGAAGAAATAAAACAATACCTACAATTCAATGAAAATATAGAAATAACATACTGTAATCTGTGGGATGCAATGAAAGCAGTCTTAAGAGGGAAATATATAGCAATAAACTGTCATATCAAGAAAACAGAACGAGCACAAATAAACAACCTAATGCTCCATCTCAAGCATCTAGAAAAAGAAGAGCAAGCTAAACCCAAAGCTTATAGAAGAGAGGAAATTGTAAAGATTAGAGCAGAAATCGATGCAATTGAAACTAAAAACACCATACAAAGAATTAATGAATCAAAAAGCTGGTTTTTTGAGAGAATCAACAAAATTGACAAACCCCTAGCTAACCTTATCAAGAGAAAGAAAGAAAAAACCCAAATTCATGCAATAAGAACTGAAAAGGGAGAAATTACTACAGATCCCATGGAAATTCAAAAGATCACGAATACCTACTTTGAAAATCTCTACTCACACAGAGTGGAAAACATAGAGGAAATGGACAGATTTCTAGAAACATATGAACTACCAAAGCTCAACCAAGAAGATATAGCAATTTTGAACAACCCAATTATCAGCTATTGAAATTGAAAATGTAATTAAAAACTTACCAACAAAGAAAACTCCACGTCCTGATGGATTCACAGCTGAATTCAACAAGAAATTTAGAGAAGATTTGGTGCCAGTACTCCTTAAACTCTTCAATGAAATTGAGAAAAAAGCAATCCTCCCTAAATCATTCCTGGAGGCAAGTATTACTCTGATACCAAAACCAGAGAAAGATGCAACCAAAAAAGAGAACTATAGGCCAATCTCACTAATGAACATTGATGCAAAGATTCTCAATAAAATACTGGCAAATAGAATGCAGCAAATCAT